>CAJNOL010002326.1:0-40952 GCA_905250125.1 Rotaria sordida | reverse complement strand
TGCAAAATAGATCAATAATATCATCTGGTGCAATGAGTATGTGGTATTCTATTGGTACTATTATGGGATATGGTGCAGATTTTCATGTTCGAACAGCTCCCGGACGATTATTAACTATAGGTTTATATCTCTTAAGCCTGGTATTAGTGGCAACATATACTGCAAATTTAGCATCTGATTTAACAATATCAAAATCAAAGGATACTATTTCTGGCATTGATGATATCAAAAATGGAAAGATACCATTTAGTCGTATTGGTATTCTTATAGAATCAGCAGAAGAAGATTATTATTTACGTGAAATTTCTGGAGGTGTTCGTAATTATTATCCATTGAAAACGAAAAATGAATTGTTTAGCAGTTTATTAAATAATATAATTGATGCGTCGATTTTGGATATTAGTGCTATAGAATATTATACTAATAATATATATTGTAATTTAACACTTGCTGGGAAAGATTTTGCCCCGAGTTCATATGGCATTGTTTATCCTAAACAATGGTTGTATGGAAAAGATTTAGATGTCACTATATTATCATTAAGAGAATCAGGTGTTCTTGATGATTTAAAAAGGAAATGGTTTGATAAAAATGTTTGTCAAGATTCAACTTCATCTTATGTATCTACTAGTATCAACATGGAACAAATGAGTGGTTTATTTGTTACTTTTGGTCTTATCAGTATTCTATCGATAGTGTTATTTATATGGAAAAAACGATTTGTTATAAAAGATTGTCTAACAAGATCAGTACGTTGAAAGAATTCTTTAATTCAACAGCAAGTCTATGAAACAACAGATCCAATGAAAATTTTGTCTAAATGTACACAGAACTTTCAATTGTCTTTGCTCTATACTACAAAACTATAATTGCAAAACTATCTTTATCGGAATTACTTGTAAATCATTTATTCGCTTTTAGAATTCATTATATCAATCAATAAAAGATGAGAAAAATTTCTAAAAAATGTATTTTCATATAATTTGTGTCGTTGATAGCTAAAGACTAGAACCCTACTCAAGGGTGGGTGTGAGTATGGGCGCAGCTCTCCTTTGCAAAAAAGCGACACGCGTACATCCACACCCTCTAAAAGATTTCTCTAGAAAGTGAATTAATCATCGAAACGAAACAAAAAAGAAAGATACTGATTTCTCTATCCGTTTACACATTCATTGTAAAAATATAGAAATCAAATGAAAGAATTAAAGATTATATTCAACGAATTTACCTTCTTGCATAAATTGCATCAATGGCGAAGAATTCAAATGATGAACAGTTTTCATGAAAGAATTCTAAACAACAAAAACAAAAAGATAAATGAATTTCGAAATTGAAAAAATATTATTAAATCCTTTTGGAAAATAGATCATATCAATAGAAATAGAGCGAACAAAAATTCAACTTGAAGCAACAATATGCTTTTCGACTGATACTATATTCATTTAACGAGTAATAGAAAACGTTTAAAATGGTTTGAATTTTCGGGTTTTCGTTGTTTTTCAACCAAAGCCTGTAGTCTTACTCAGTTGACATACAAAATCGACGTTCGAATTCAAATTTTGCATGAACATCAGATTAATTCTTTGGACAACGTTGTAACTTTTCTAGGGTTTTTTTTTCTTAACCTGAGATATTGAATATTCGAAACTTTCTATATTAACCAATCTCGTTAAGAACTTTATTCACACCAAGTGTCAAGTCGAAATTCTATTTTTCAGATGACCTGAGAGGAACTACATGCCTTTATACTGAGGGTGGGTGTGAGTGTGGGTTTAAACAAAAACTTCAGACACCCACACCCACACCCCACGTTAAAGTCACATATTTGAAGCCTAGTAAGATTGACAGAAGAATAGAAAACTAACGGATTTTTTCACAAATGCGGAATGATTTATCATGCTCTTTTTTGATTCCATATATTGTCCTGATATTCAATTGAATGCATAGCTGTATTATATGAATCATTGTTATATTATAAAAGTAGGATATAATAATTAAGTTCTTGAAGATTGTTGTCAATGACTTTTCAATGTTACATCGATATTTTTCTCTAATTTCATGAAGATTTTCCAAGCATGGCAGTAAAATCTGTATTAGTTTAACGGCGATAATGGCGCCCATTTTTTAATAAACGTAAAACATGTCGTGCATTTTTTTTTGCATCAAGTAATTTAGAACCGACGGGCGAAAGATGAAAAAGAGAAAGAATCATATTTTTACAGTACTAACTCTGTATATCACAAGTGAATATTGGTTAATTTTGAGAGTGCGCATAAGAACAGGAAGAAAAACACATTTTATACTTGCACATAAAAATAATGATTTCTTTTTTTCAAGCTCTCGTTGTGCTCTCACAAAAACACGTTACGTGACGTAGAACTTCAAATTTGATCTAACTATTATGTCTTCAGCTCTGAAAAATAAAATAAAATTTTGAACTGAAGCTGGAAGAATCTTTTTATACTCTTCCGTTCTAATTTCAGCATTGTGACGAGACGAGTTAGTTCGTACAGCATATTATTTATAGTGTTTATGTTTCAGTTATAGATTGAATTGAATTATGGGTAATACATCATCTTCTACTGATGAAGATAATAATTCGACTTTGCCATTCAGCTCTGGTTCATCATTACGATCTAGAATTCTCATCGAAGCTGAATCACTACGAACTGAAGCACAGCAACTAATGTTCCAAGCGAAAGCAGTGTCGGAACAATCTCAAATTGCATATCGTTCTGGTCATAAATCGGAAGCAAAAATATTATCAATAAAAAAAATCAATCTCTACAGACAGATGAATGAAAAAAACCAACAAGCTGCGGAATTAATTTTTAAACATTTTAACCAGGATCGTCCAAATAATGTCATCGATTTACATGGTCTTTACGTTGAAGAAGCATTGCAATATTTGCAAAAAAAATTAGATGAATGCCGTTCAAAAAATAAATCACAATTAATAATTATTACAGGGATAGGAAATAATTCCCAAGACAAAATAGCAAAAATTAAACCAAAAGTGGAAAACTTCGCCAGGCAAAATCACTTGAAAATGATCTCTTATAGTGGGCATGTTGTGATAGATTTAACAGAAACGAATCACCAAAATACAAATGGATGTATTATTTTGTAGAATCTTTAGCTTGTTTTTTGTTTTTCTTCATTTTATCTGTCTTTTTACGCCGTTTTCGTGTCTCTCGAATAGTCGGAGAAAGAGCATATACAAAAAAGCATCAACGTCTATTACAAACATATGCTGACTCTATTTTTACATTGTTTTTTTGTTCTCTTTATCCGTGCAAATAAAAAAGTAACAAAGAATGTGATATGAATTGATGCAACGTAGCAAGAGAAAAAATATTTTTGTCAGGTACATTTCGTCTATGATACTATCCCGAGAGTTATATGACGATGAACATACGTATAATTACATTCGTCTTGGTTATTATATCATGCATTTTTATTGTTTTTTATACTTTAACAAGGACGAGAATTCATTGATTCCATATGTTACATATAAAAGTTATCTTATTCTAGGTCATCTATTTCCTTTTCTTCGTCATCGAACATAATTTTTATTCGATTGTCGACAATGATATGGTTCATTTTTTAAAATTCGAGTATTCAATCAATGTTTTATATTGGCACTTTCTCCATCGGATTGGACGATTATTCTTCGAAATTCATCATTCTATCTTCCATCCATCGATATTGCTGCGTAAATATTCGATTTATCCAATTCTTTTACTGGTGTGTATGAAATTTTAATATAACTAAGTAATGATTAAAACAATTTGATATTGTACAGAACATCCAGTCTTGAATGTGAAAAATCATGCGTATTTGATGTTAATTTTCATTGTTTTAGCGCCGATCTACCTAAATAGTTGTATTTCTGATTCTTCACCAAAGGATTAAAAGTACGTTCTCGATTAAATAACTCATGATTAAAAAAAAACTTTATCCACCGCATAAATCTGAATTTGTACGAGCTCGAACAACTCTTTTTCTTAATAAATATAATTGAATTTTAGAAAAAGACCATTTTGAAGATCATTAAGCAATACTATTCCTGTTGTATTTTTTGTTTTTTATTCTATATTTTACAAGATACAAAAGCAGTGGAAACAATTACACGAGAAATCGATACATAATTGCCAGTTTTTTTTTCTCTTGATAATGATGCAGATGATACATTTGTTAATGAATGGACTCCGGAAAGATTAAACTTATGCATTTATTTAGAGAGTGCAATCAACGAAATGTTCAGATTAGCTGGTGCACCATTGATGACAAGAAAATGTCAATGAGAAACTCCAATAGTTTTACAAGATGGATGTACTTTTACTGTAAAACCTAATAAAATAGTTGGTTCTTTCACTGCTATAACTCATCGTGGTCCAAATTTATTTTCGATCGATTTGTTAATAAAAATGCCGAAACTGTTTCGAATCATATGGCATTTGAAGCTGGTAAAAGTATGTGTCCAGGACGATTCTTTGTCAAGAATGAAATGAAAATTTGTCTTGCGATGCTTTTATGTTATATTGAATACAAGGTTATCGACACAATAATCATTTCAAAACAAAAACCAGAATATGTAGGATTCGCTGTTATACCACCAAATTAAGATATACCAATTACGTATCGATATAAAATATAAAATATTATGAATATTCATTAACCTATAGAAAACTTTATTTAACGGAAAGAAAACTTTTATGATTTTTATTAGCAGGAAGCAGTCGACGTTAATAAAAATGTGTCAACAATATGCAAATAAGCATTACAACTTGATTCAAATTATAGTTTATAGTAACTGCTATTGATTGTCTTGCTGTCGTTAATATAGTTATTGTCGCTAACAAAAAGAAAATATGTATGCCAATTGTTTCAAAAAGTTGGAAGTTTTGACCTACTTGATATTGTAATGGAACTTGTCGTAGATGATATCGAGTTTACTGGTGAATCTAAAATACATTTAGTTAGTGCTACACCTGTGTGCCTCTGGCGTGAGATTAAAAAAGTGATATCTTACGTATGTGATGTTGTACTATTTGATGTGAACGCGATTGTAGACCATGTTGTTGAGGGTGAGTATACCGAGCTTGATGCTGAAATCGAGATACGTGGTGTTATCGTTGTTGTCAATGAAATCTTCGGTCGATTTAAAAATTGATAGACAAATACAAATCCACGAAGTGAATCTTGTCGTTTACTACTAGAGGATGTGAGTGTGGATGGTGCAACAGTGTTTATGTGAAGCATACTCTAACATCTTCACCCTCTTATGTCCTTATATACCAAATCAAGAGTTCAACAGTCGGGCTACACCTCTGTCCGTCAAAGTAGCACTTATTATGCGACAACTGCATATTCATGCAACAATTTTCTACTTACCTACTTAGAACTTTAATTCGTTATGGCTGCTGCAGGTTTTAACACTCAAAAAAAGAAATTTACTTCAAATTGTAACAAAAAAGTCGAAGGCAAAAAAAATTTTCCGCACCTATATTTACTAAATAGAAAAATTATTGTCTTCGAGGAACAGTTCAAGTATCCTGTCGAAGCAATAGTCTAAAATAAAATGAAGAAAAACAAAAATAGAAATCGGTGCTCTTCGTATTGAATAATGGGAGCACGATAAACAAGCCTTTGATGTAAAAAAAAAATGTTCGCTCGTTACAAATAAATACAAGGGGTAAACGGAATTCGTCTTGCTTGGATGTGAAGTCAGAATTCTATGATGAAAAAGTATGATGTTACAATCTTCACTTTTAATATCTGAAAACTGTTTTGTGCATACATGTCTAATAGATCAGAATAGATAAAGATTCTTTGCAAAAGACAAACACATTCTTCCTTAATGTTTGAAAACGTGTCGTTGCTAGTCAAGTTGATAGCACTGTTATCGTTATAAAATTTCTTCTTCTGCAATATTATGTTCTCTCATTCCAGATATTTCCTCATTTAATTGTTTTTGCTATCTAAAATAAGCAATACAAAGGCAAAAAAGACAGCAAAATGTTCAAGTTTCAATTGACGAACAAAGAAAAACGGTTCATGGAAATGAAGATTTTCTTTTTTCATATAGAAAGTTCCTCTTATATAAGAATAAATTCAAGTATTTATTAAGAGTCTTATCATAGAAAAAACAAACCTAATCAAACAAAATCGAAGATTTTATCATGAATATGTCGTCATAAGTTACAAATTAGCTAAATTTTGGGCATCGTTATTGGCTAAGAAAAGAGGTATACACACATCCACATCCACACCCCAAACAAAGTATTCAGTATTTTCGAAAAATTTTTTTGATTGCCATGAAGATTTTTTTATGCAATTAGAACTTAAGTGGTTTCACGAACGGCATAATAGTACAATTTAATAAAGAACTTAATAATATTTTATTAGTTTAGTCTCAGGTGTTAAAGTTTGATACTGTTCGCTGAGGGCATTAACTATCAACAGAATTCATTTAAAATTTTGAGCGTAGTCGTTTTTCGTCTGAATGAGTGATACAAATCTAGAAGGCGAAAACAAAAGACACTAAGAGTGGGTGCGTAGGTGTGAGCGAGTATAGGTGCGGCTGTTATGTGTGATGGTTTTGATGTTTTGTTTTCCTTTGTCTATATCATACCCATGCTCACATACATGGACACCGGCACCGACACACACACTACACTAGCAGCAAAACTCACACCTCTTCATGAGTCCGTTATCTCGATTTATGCATATTGAAACGTTATAGACAGATCATATTCTCGACGAGGATAAGTTTACTATAGTTCTTTCTTCAAAATCTATCGGAGAATAGATGGCAGTAATAGCCGTTTGTTGCATTGGTTATTGTGAGTGTTCTTTCAATTGGCAAATTCATTTTTCCTTATCTCGGAGTTCGAACTTCCACATTTGAGAGTGATCTATGGTTGGCCATACCCCACTAAGCTTTGAAAAGAAAAAGCCTACTGAGTGACTCATAAGGAGCATTGCACAACCGTTATGCCATATATGTTGTGGTAGGCAAGGAAGAATATGACAAAAACGCACGTTTTTTGGTGTTACTTATCGTTTCTGTTTTTTTTTGAAAAAAGGCAAATAATTTTGGTGTACAACACTTACTGAATGAGCTGTGCCGTTACTCGATTTTCGTCACTAGCATCAAACTCATATCTTTACTCGTTTACTCAATTCAAGTCTCTTTTTCAACAAATTCAAAAAACTCCAAATATATAAATTATTGATCTGAGTAAGTTCTCACCCAAAAAAATATTGTAGCAGCATATAAGCATACTAAGAAAATTTTTGCACTGAAATTCACTGGCTTCTGTTCTTCAATGTCCATCAGTAATATTAGTTTGTCAGATCGTATTTCCGGTTCGTTATTTGGATTATTATTATGTGATTCCTTGGGAGCTGCTGTCGAAGGTCAGTCTCCTGGTTCATTTGATCCAGTAAAAACATTACGAGGAGGTGGTAAATTTCAGTTAAAGCCCGGACAATTTACTGATGATGGCTCGATGGCATTATGTTTAGCTGTCGCTTTATTGGGTAACGAAAACGATACTTCAATTATTCATCCATCAGTTGTACAAATGAATTTATATCGACATTGGTATGAAACGGGTTATTTATCCTCAACTGGAGAATGTTTTGATATAGGAATGACTGTGCGCACTGCCCTAAGTACATTTATTTCTCATTATGATCAAGCTGAAAGTAATAAATTAACTGGCACTGCTGCTTACCATGGGAATACCAGTAGTAATGCTTCAGGCAACGGTTCGTTAATGCGATTAGCGCCTGTTCCCCTGCTTTATCATCGTGATCCTGTTAATGCTATGAATGAAGCAGTAAATTCATCAAAGACTACGCATGGTTCGCTACTATGTTTAGATAGTTGTAGAGTATACACGGCTTTAATTATTGGCTCTTTACAAGGAGCTACTAAAGAGGAGTTATTGAATAGTGATGAATTATATGTTCCAGCTGGTTTATCGAATGATTACTGGACAACAAAAACAACCTCACCGCTTGAACCATCTGTTGTAGAAGTGATGACTGGATCTTACAAACATTGTAATCCGCCTCAGATAAAAGCTTCAGGGTTTGTTATCAAGACAATGGAAGCAGCGTTGTGGGCATTTTATCACACAAATTCGTTTGAAGAAGGCGCACTGAAAGCAGTAAATTTAGGAGATGATGCTGATACTGTTGGAGCAATTTATGGCATGTTAGCTGGAGCTTATTATGGAGTCAATGCCATACCCATAGAATGGAGGGAGAAATGTAGTTTTCAAGGTCTGGTGCAAACAATAGCAGACGAAATATTAATACAATCACAACAGCGAACGGCGGCGATAGAGCAGAAATCAGCTTCGTCGAATAAACCATCATTGGTATACAGAAGAGTATTGGAAGTGTACAATGAATTGGCTGCATTTTATTCAGGAACGATTAAACGTCGTGTATTGCCTTGTCCTAAGCAATATAAATCTAGTCAACAATTCGATGAGGACGTCATGCAATTTCACTCAATTTATCACAATATTTTCAAGTCAATTAAATGGTTGGAAGAATGGGAAGACGCTACTACCACTGATGAGAAACAGCTGATTTTAAGTCGTTGTGATTCAATTTTAAAACAATTTCTAAGTCTAATTGAGGAAGATAAACACTTATTAACTATAAAGTGGTCAAGAAGCTTGAACCATCTTCAAATGCACACAAATCTTGCCGCTACTACCTGCTTACATCAGCCTACAAAGTTGAACTCTGATAAACAGCAGCCAGATCCGTCTTCATGAAATCGAACATACACTTCGATACTACTCATTCTCTTTCCTTTTCTTTTCTCATTTCGCTTCTATTATGTCTTTTCTTTAATCTTAATTAAACTTTGTATTCTTTTCTACTTTATCCTCACTTTCATGTTTTAGTATAAACACTTTTTTGGTTCATGAAATAAACAGAGAGAAGAAAATGCACACTTCTTTAATTATGGCAGTCACTCTTCGTAAGCGCGAACCCTAGCAATAGTAGAAATGTTTTGAATGCTATTTTCCCTCTTTTTGTGAAGCTCTCCTAATATCCATGATTTTATGTGAAACATCAAACACGAGGGAAAGTTTAATACGTTATCGTAGCTGTGATACACGGTTTCAAAAGCGACGAACGTGCCAAACTAGACCGACGACTATGTCAGATTAAACTGACAAACGTAAAAAAAACATACTGAAGATCGATTGCAGGTCATAGAGATATGAAGTTTTAATAATGCGGTGAAGAGTGTGGGTGTGGGCAAGGAGAACAGGGAGATGAGCAACTACCCTTACAGGTAGATCCAAACCCAGATCTAGAAGAAAAAAGGTATATTTTCACTATTAATTGCAAATAACAACTGTCAGAGTTACATTATATTCTGATTTTATTCACGTGCTCGTATATATTAATGATACATAACGTTATGAAGTGATAATCGAAAACTCCAAAGTTTATCATTTTCCTACTCATTGAAGTTTAAAGTCAGATAGTAATTGAAGAAAAATTCACGTTCTGATGTTAAAGATTCCTTTGTCACAGTTGATATTGGAATTCAGTTGAGTTTGGAATGCATGTTAATAGTATGAGTTACACGAAAATTAATGTTTGTTTACTATTGTATTCGACTTTTGTAATTTTAGCGATTCTAAATGATTGGACGAACTTCTATGATTTGAATTATTTTAAAATATTTACACATAGAAAATTTTCATTCTCAACCATTCTTATTTAGTGAGTATTAGAGTTTTATGAATTTTATTCATCTCCTTATCATTAATCGATTGATGTTCGTTGCTATGGAACATCGAATCAAGAAACACATTCTATGTCTGTTTGTTTTTAAATACATAAATTTTTTTTTCATGTAAATCTCTTACAAAAAAATGAGCATTCTCGATTCTAAACTACAATCTTACATTTATAAACTTTCTTACAATAAATCTATCAAATAGATTATCAACAATCCGTTTATAGTCCAGTTATTACTCGATCAATCCAAAAACGGACCGGCTGCTATTCTAAATAGCATAAATCATTCAATTTCAATTTTTGAATAACGAATTTGCTAATACAAAACAATTAAACAATCATTCAATCCATTCATATCACGAGCATCGAAAAAAAAACTATTTTATAAAAACAAATAGCTCAAGTACTCTTGATTTCGTTTCAACCAATCATTGAATGTCCCAATGTCTCGCTGCTCGAAAAAAAATCTATTTTATAGGAACAAATAGCTCAAGTAGTCTCGATTTCGTTTTAACCAATCATTCAATGTCCCCATGTCCCGCAGGTCGAAAAAAAAACATCTCTTCTATAGAAACGAATAGCTCAAGTACTTTCGATATCTTGAGGGTGTGGGTGTGGGTGTGGGTGTGAGGGTATGGGTGTGGGTGTGAGGGTATGAGTGTGGGTGTGGGTGTGGGTGTGAGGGTATGGGTGTGGGTGTGGGTGTGAGGTGTGGATGTGGTTATGGTTGGGTGTGAGCGTGGTTGAGTGTGGATGTAGGTAAAGACGCACACTAACACTTACACCCACACCCACATGCTCACACTCACACACCCACACCTACGCCCACACTCATACCCACACTCACGCGCTCACACTCACACACCCACACTTACGTCCACACTCATACCAACACCCACACCCGCATTCACACCCCGCACCCCACACCCTACAGCGAGATTTATAGATTTTGTAGGGGTTCTACGGATGTTTATAGACTTTGAAGGGTTGCGATCGGATTCTATGGTGTGCGTGCCGTGGGAATAGATATTTGTTGACTTTCAGTTGTTGGAAGGGCGTTAATGTGTTTTGGAGCGAACCCAGGTAGTTTGGTCTCGGGAAGAACAAAACCCGAGAAACAACCAAACTCGGAAACGGCTCAACTCGAGTAGTTCAGTCGTTTGCCGGATTTGATGCATGCCTATTCTAGACATTCAGTCTAGGGAATCTATTAAGAAATTTGATTGCCATAGTAGGTTACTTTTTCATATTGCCTGTTTTTATTATCACGTGTGCAAAGATTCCTTAAGAACAATCGACCTTATCTTCGATAAACAGATAACTGATGCTACTATCACGTTGTTTTTATTTTTGACTCTTTATCACCGCCTTTTTTTATTTTTCATCAACTGACTTTTTATGTCCTCCCAGCTAGACATTCGTACTTTTTCTTGTTTTCAAGCCACTTTCATTTATATTATTTTATTTATTTCTCATCATTTGTCAATGTTTCTTTAGATGAAAAACTTCGAGTCGTTCAGTATCGCCTATATCAGCATATCCTTTCAATACTTTAAGCCAGCTGCTTTATACGGATCGGTGGTCCAAGCATTGCTTTTTCAAATAGTGAAAATCGCAACTCTCTATCTTGTTCCTATCAAGAGTTATTCAAAAACTGACTGCTCATCTTTTATTTTTTTCGGACAATAGTAGGTTTGATTTTAAACTAAATGTCTGATTGGGTGTATGACAAAAAACAGGTTTACTGTTAACCAGTATGAACGAAACCTATTATTTCAATTTGTAATAAAAGGTTAGCAGAAAACTATTGGGTTGTAATATAAGTTCTGAACGCTTTTTTTGTGTTTTAGCCAAATGTAAAGCTTGATATCTTGTGATGGGAAAGAGATAGAGGTCTGATATTTTTAGTATAGGTAGAACTCATAGAAATCTATTTACACAAAAATCCCAGACTTCTATCACTTTCCAGTCATAAAATATCAAGCCTTTCATTTGCCTAAAACACAAAAAAAGCGTGCAGAACTTATGTTACAACCCAATATTTATACGAAGCCTTTTGTATGAAACCTTTATTTCAGTCGTCAAGAGATAGTTTGCTACGAAACCAAAGAGGATCTTACCGTGTATCGAGGTGAAGAACCTTTTTAAGCTCTGTGAAAAACCTTTTTTTTTTATAGCGTAGAACGCTGTGTCTGGAGAAATTAGCGCACCTCGAACACACAAATAATAATTGAGAGAGTAGGCAGAATTGCGCCAATAGGGCATTCACCAATGGCGAATGCCCAGAGGGTGTGTGACGAAAGTCCATTGGACTTTTACCAGCTGTCACGAAAGACTACTAATACAGGACAAATGTCAAGGCTAAAACTAATTTCGTTAGAATATACGGGCATGGCCAACCGGCGTGAAGCCCCAATTTTCATCTGCTTCCATAGCTTCAATCAGATATCAGAGAAACATGATTGTTTTACTAGTTATAGTACATATATAATGCTAATGATCTGTTATTATTTGAGCTCTCTATCTTACTATGAATGAGAGCACATAAATGTTTTCTTATCATCATTTCATTAAAGGTAATTGGATAAGAGATGTATTGGTGAACGATACGTAGTCACTCCAAGAGAGAAATTTGATGGTAGTAAATTAACAGCTGAAGACAAAGACTTCAATCGTAGCATTAATAGTGCAAGAGCCACTATTGAAGATATTAATCAACGTCTCAAAACCTTCATTATTTTTAGTAGTGGTTACACAGAAGCTGTTGGTGACTTTGACAAGATAACGAAATCCCACGAGCTGTCTCTACTCTATGTAGTATGAACTTGAATAAACATTCCATTCGTTAATAAACAACATGATAAGTTGTATTGTCGGATTATCCACTTGACTATAAAACTCTGTTACTAATAGATTATGCTGATTCTAATTTCTTAATAAGATCTGACGTATGTTAAGATAATGTATACAAATTATCTTTAACGAAATGATGATAAGAAAACATTTATGAATTCTCATTCATGGTACATGGTGCGTTCGAAGAGTTCTCGGACTGATTTTATTTTAAAAAAATTATAAGTGCTGCTGTATTTGTATTATTGCCTGTGTATAGTTGATACAGTTCTCTATCTATAGACACCATAAGCTCAGTTGCATTAAACATATATATGGAAATATAGAAATACATTTTAGACCACTCTTTATACACTAACAAAAAATCAAAAATTTTGAGCGTTAATCACTGAGGAAATTTCCGGTTCTAGGAACCCATGCTTCATTTAATATTTATGTATGTATAGTGGTAGTTTACGATGATCGATTCGCTATCACTCACGACGGCTTCTGAATTAGATCATTGCTGTAAAGATGGATTATCATACGTAGATAATAATCTAGACGTCAATAACATGACTATTAAAACTTTTAGAGGATTGATCATCTATGAAACTCGAATCGCACCTGGATAAATAGCAGACACTGTTTGCATTTTAAATTTACAGTGCATAGTATTTTATGTGATCAATTATATAGGACTAAAATCGGTTTGCGAAAATACGACATACTCTAACATGGTGTCCACGACGCGTCGACTATATCTAGGACAATCGTCATTAGCCTTTAGAACGACGAGCCCATTCAAATATCGTAGTATGTGATAGAGCATTATTACTGTAAACTATTACCATATAGTCATAAATACTGAATGACAACTAGCCTTTCAAAACATAAAACTTCACTCAAGTTTTTAATTTTCTGTCAGTTCATGAAGGATGGTCTAAAATGTATTTCTATATTTTCATATGTATGTTTAATCCAACTGAGCTTATAATGTCTGTAGGTAGAGGACTGTATAAACTACACACAGGCAATAATACAAATACAGCAGCGCTTATTATTATTTTAAAAAAAATCAGTCCGAGAACTTTTCGAACGCACCATGTAAGATAGAGAACTCAAATAATAACAGATCATTAGCATTATATATGTACTATAACTAATTAAAAACGCGTGTTTTTCTTATATCTGACTGAAGCTATAGAAGCAGATAAAAAATGAGACTTCATGCAGGTTGGCCATGCCATATGTACCATAGCTTACCTTCATCAATGTAGTCGATAGAAACTTTTAATCCACATGTGATTAAGGGTGTCAAGGTTCTCGTTCCTTTGGAATCCATTCTCAGAGAGCACGAACGCATCCAAAAAGTTGTTTGTGTGTGTTTTTCGAAAGCGCTGATGTTTCGTTAAACCGTTTTTTCATTATGTGACAAATCACTATTGGTTCCTGAGCTCCAAAGAATGGGAACCCGCAGTAGATTCGGAGTTCCTAGGCCGAAACTGATATCCTATATCTGCATCACAATCAAATTGGCGAAATTCCGGAATTCTAATTGAGTTACTGTGTATGGTGAAATCTGCCCACTTTGTCTAGCTCTTCAATATGTTACCATTTGTGGATTTATAGATAATATACATTTGAAGAAGGAGTATCTCAATTACCATTCAGTTCGAATCATTTTCACATCGATATGCCTTGGTGGATATTCTTGATATTGATTTATGTTCTCATGGTCGTGATGTTTCACCTCTATGTACGATACATTTCTCCTCAACGATACAATTTTGATTCAAAATATCCATCGATTGTAATCGAACCGTGGTACTGTCCATTTATGGGGCCCATACTCTCCATATTAGACATCGAAACATCAATCAAAAAAATGGCGTGCGAAATATGGTGATAAATTTACCGTACTTATATTAGGCCGATATTTAACGTTTATCACAAAACACACCGATTTCAAGAAATACTACAATGCTACAGAAGAAATGTTGAGTCTATCAAGAGCAGGACACTTTATCGTTGGATCAACATATCCTGAGAATGAGTACATGGTAGAATACAATACAATACCCTACTTTCAAAATATCTTATCTCCGCGTCGTTTGATTTATATGGCATCGAATATCGAAACTATTACACACGATTATCTTAATACCGACAACGGCCAATTTTGGCTAGAGAACGGGAATGAAGCCATAATTGATTTATTCGATTTTGCATATCGTCTTGTTTTGCGAATGAATTCGATGAATTTCATATCACGTCGAGTGTACAAAGATCATGTTGAGGAAATTATTAAACTCTATACAATCTTGGATGTAGAAAAGAATGTCCTGAATCCGATCGTACACGGTCTTAAACGGCGTTTAGGACTCAAAAGTGAGAGAGATGTAGCATGGGAACGTTGGATGCGTATTATGATGCCAGATATCGAACAATCTTTACAAATGATCGACGACCATGTCGAACCAGCCGAGTTTGATACCGTATTCGAAACAGTGAAATATGCAAAACAGGAGCTTGAGAAATGTGGAAAACCTTTCACACCTCGGCTGGTAGCATATCTTACTTTTACTACGTTTTTTCCAGCGCAATTTAACACATATATCACGGCAGCCTTTATGATTATTGAATGGATCCGCCATGAACACGATGAAATCGGACGGCGAATTCGAGAAGAGATTGATCGTGCACCACCACCAGGTGAACTCACCATTGAATATTTAAATTCGATGGAATTCATTCAAGCATGCATTTATGAAGTGATCAGATTGAGCACCGATTCTCAATTGAGTTTGCGACGTGCCGGGAGAGATGTTCTTGTGTCAGATGATAAATATATCCCATCCGGTAATCTTGTTGCTGTCCCAATGACTCGTGCTCGTGATTTGTATACGAATCCTGATAAGTTTGATCCTGAAAGACATCTGAAACCGAGACAAGAGAACAAGGCTGATCCGTACAGAGTGGCACCATTTGGACGAGGCAAACATCCTTGCACTGGAGAACTATATGTCAAAATGCAAATTAAAGTATTGCTCATTCAACTATCGAAAATGTGCAAAATGGAAATTATGCCAGAATCAATTAATTTTGAAGCGACCATCAATAGAAAACAGTTGGTGGGATTAAGTCGACCGACAAAACCCGTCTTTGTCAAAATATCAACGAGAAAGTAACGAAACATACGTATGTTTGTATAAAAGGCATTTTAATGGAAGCTGTTTGTTCATGTATTCAATAGTTTTTAAGAGATATAAATAACATTTGATCTTTTTCTTGCATCGTGAAGCATTGTAGACTTTTGTCAGCATCGTTGAGAGAGATTTTAGACACCCAGAATTTAGAATATAATGTAATTCAGTTCACTTTTTTTTTGTCTGGACATCGATTTATCCAAATAAACTACACTAAACAAATTTATCGAGTCAGACTCCAACCCGACAATCTTCAATTATCAATCGGTTGTAATACCGTTGCAGTATTTAAATCATTTCAATCCAAACCAGTCATTTGTGAACTATTAGTATATTGAACGAAATAAATTCATGAGCGAATTGTCTTCACATTGAACTTGAACGTTACAAAGTTGGATATAGAAGACCAGAAAAATTTGAAAAAAATTCTTCCTCTTGTTCTGAGAACATTATCACAAGGATTTTGAAAAAAAAACAATTAAGAGAGCCTCCATGAAGGAACCGAGGAATCGAGACAGTGGTCAAAATTTAAAATTTCGATTTTTTATACGCACTCAAAAGGTCGTCATATAAAAGCACGAAATCGAAATTTTTACCTCATTTGGATGTACTGTAGTAAAGTTATCCCGCATTGAGTTTCGAGCACTATCAACCCACTATCAAGAAAGTAGGTACAGATCGTTCCATAAATATCTATTAGTATCATACTTTAATAAGTCAGAAGATTTTTTCGTGTAATATACCAAAATATAAAGCATTATTAGCTGAAAAAAATGAACTATTTGAATTACTGTATATCATCTATTTATTGGGGTTCTGATGTCCGATATGGATAGAAAAGGTCATAATTTATGAGTCTATAATAGTCAACGTTTGACAGTATATCTGCTGCCATTTTCTGAAACCAAACAGGGCGATGTGGAATTTTTGATATGTTATGTAGCTTTTTGTTCTCTACAAAACGGTAAAAAATATTGAAAAAGTCCACCCACCAAGCAATATAAAGTTTACACTATCGGCTTTTTGGTGATTGTCTGTAATTCTATAATATGACTCATATTATATCGGACGGTTTCACTCAAAAATTTTGTTATAAATTAGGCATCATCATATCTGAGTGAGAAGCGCATATTCAGACCGATATTTTGATACTGGATGTATAAGAATAAATACGAAGCTAGACAGCTCACATTAAGCTACAAAATGATAAGAGAAACCGACACTTTTGAAAAATAGTTTTCAGTCTTTGAGCTTGTTGAGGGTGAAAAATGAGCTAGCATCAACTTTTTAGCGCTGACATACGTTTATTAGAAAAACAATAAAGATAGTATTTTAGAAAATATATACTTGTTTGTGTTTCAAGAGGTTATTCGAGTTTTTTTATTAAATAAATCAAAGGATAGGTAATGAAAAACTAAACCAAATGAGATATTTAGATATAATATGATATCTAACCAATAAAGTTTTTTTTTGTAACCCATATGAGTCAAAATAATCTCTTTTGATCAATGCAAAAAGATTCACCTATAATAATGTATCACCTACTGTGTTTCAAAATCAGAGTTTCAAAATGAATTTTATATATGTTATGCAACTTTTTTCATTCTCTTGAAAATGGTAAACAAATATTGAAAATCTTCAAACAGAAACAGAGCTTGTTTTCTCCGGCTATTTAATACATCGAAATTCAATGTATATTTTTTTTTCATGACGTTCTTAAGAGAGAAAAAACTTCAAAGGTTAATGAATCATGTCACAAACCCGAAGGCAACTAAAAACTCATAGAAAAGGGTATCTTTTAGCTTCTCAGATTTTGAAAAAATTTGATGAGTAGTCTTCGGTATAATCTTTATATTTTTGGAATGCAAACAGTTAGCAAGCTCGATCTTACGCGGATCGATAGAGCTCATGATGTATCCCAGGATAAAAATGACTGACATTTTTCGTCGACTTTGTAAAAAGATAAAGCAATGTCGAGTGTAGACAATGCTAAAAACCTGAGTTCTATCCCTGTTTTTGTTTTAAAGTTATTTAAAGGTGTGGGTGTAAGTGTTAGTAAGCGTCTTCACCTACGCCCACACCCAACCACACTCACACACAATCATACCCAGATCCACACTCCACACCCACCCACACCCACACCCTGTAGAATCGAATGAAATTTAAAAAAATACATGCTAAAAATTTTCATGTTACGACCATCCTCGATATTCTCATGCAACCTCTCTTGAGTGATAAAACTCTCAATTAATACTTATGCAATTTTTGAATGATTTGACATTGGATCCATAGATGTAGATTTAAATACGCTAGCTGCATATGTCAATTAATCACTGGATCAGTTATGTGATCCTTCGATTTGAATCATGAGAACGTCAAAAACTAGAGTCCCAAAATTTGTAAGAACTGTTAAATAGGTATCAATTAAATTTGAATACTTCCAAGTTGGAGTGCCTCGAGCATCGCCTGGGTAACATGGGTTCCAAGCGACCGAACATGAGGCTCCGTCTGCAGAGTGATATGGTCTCCAGCGCAATCGACGGGGGTGATTGGCTTAGTAAGATAACGGTTCCAGCCGGCATCAGGTGGCCCGTAGAAGAAGGCGTCACGCACAGTGCCTGTTCGAGGAGGAAGCTCACTTGCACGAAACAACCAAGCGGGTACATCAAGGGGCTTATAATGGCCACCCATAAGAGCATGTATATAGGCGTCACCGATATGGATCGTCGTCAGCACATCGTCGAGTAGGGGAAGGAGGAACTCCGGCTCGCCCAGGATCGGATCTCCTCCGTGCTCCTTCATAACGCGTACATATTCTGCAGAAAGCGCCTGGGAGAAGCGTTGCCTTCCGAACCAACGGAAACGAACCTCTTGAGAGATCATCATCCACACATCACGTAGGAAAACATTTCCAATTCTGAAACCTGTAGAACCACTCTGTCTTGCCATTTCTTCTCGATAGCGCTTTTGGGCGCCGACACAGTTCTGAGCAATAGCGTCGTAATAGAGGAGATGCTCGCTAGCTGCATACAGAAGAAGCGATTCCGAAATGGTAGGAAGGGGTTCAGCGCACTCATCAACGATACCAAAGAAGAGAACCCGACGGCCAGCAGCGAGTATCTGGCTAGCCATTTCATATGCAAGTAGTACTCCAAAAGAGTGACCCATGAGAAGAAAAGGACCACTTGGGAATTTCCTGAATAGTTCTTGCACATAAAAGACAGCCATTTCCTGCAGATTCAGCCAGCTTGAGACTGCGCGATCCTGTGGATGGTTAAATGTGTAGACCGGGAAACGTCGATCGAGGTAAGGAGCCAGCCATCGTGCCGACTGTGCAAGACCACCGGCGGAGTGTGTATAGATAAGAGGCGGGAAAGTGGTATCACCTTCGTTTAATAAAATCCAAATTTCCGGCTTATCTCGACCGTGAACAAAATCCACGAGTTTCCTGACGGTGAGCTGCTGAAAGAACAGTGCAAGTGGTGCTTCCTTGTTAAATAATCGACGTAGTTTCGCCTGAAGCCGCACTGCCGAAAGTGAAGAACCACCCAAGCTGACAAAATCGTCTGTAGGAGTCGTTGGTGCTCGACCAAGGACTTCGGCAAAGAGACCAGCAATTTGCCGCTCGTCGTGATCTTGAAAAATGTCAGGTTTAAGTATGTCTTCCCCAATATCAAGAATTGCAAGAGCCTTACGATCAACTTTGCCTGCTTTATTCATAGGAAACGAGACCAGAGGATGAATTCGGTGTGGCACCATGTATGCAGGAAGCTTTGCGCACAGATATGTGAGAAGTTCCTCTATGTTCGTGCGTTGAGGAGTGACATAGACCACGAGTTGCTCTCCTTGGACAGTAGCAGCGCATTGATGAACTTGTGGATGTTTCAAAAGAAGAGACTCGATCTCGCCGAGCTCGATCCGGTAGCCTCGAACTTTCACCTGATGGTCAGCACGTCCTTGCAGTTCAAGTTTCCCATCGGACAGCCAGCACGCGAGATCTCCGCTTCGATAGAGGCAGATCTAATCCGCACCAAACGGGTTACGGACAAATCGTTCCTTCGTGAGATTCGGCCGGTTTAGATAACCACGAGCAACGCCGACTCCCCCTATGCAAAGCTCGCCGACTTCTCCGACGGGAACGGGCTTAAGTTGGTCATTCAGCACGTACACTTGAACATTGGAGATGGGACGACCGATTGTGTTTGAAATAAGTTCGCCGCGACGATAAGCGACGGATGTGCAGTAATCGCTTGCTTCAGTGGGTCCGTACAAGCACACAACCAGCTCGATAGGATATCGTTCGAATAATGTACTTATAAGCAAAGGATTAATGCACTCACCGCCCAAGCATACAGCTCTGACTGTCTTCGGAATACAATCAGCATCGAGGATGGAAAAAAGAGCGGTGGGGGTGCAATCTAAGTAAGTTACACCAAGATCAGGAGATGTAGCAATTTCCAGTACATCTCGAACAACCACTACCGTTCCTCCGTAAGCAAGAGGGAGGAAAATCTGGTCCACAGAAGCGTCGAAGCAAATACTCGTTGAGAAGAGTACGCGAAAGAGATATTTGTCCTCGAAATAAGTTTGCCGTGCGAAATGGATCAAATTCACAAGACCTCGATGAGGTACACAAACACCTTTTGGAGTACCTGTGGTGCCAGAAGTATAGATGACGTAAGCAAGATCTTCCGAACTCGTGGGCGCCAGACAGTCAACTTGTTCAATCCAAGTCTCTGGACGATCGAGGAGCACTATCTTTCCAACAAACGACGATATACGTTCAGCTAAGTGATGGTAAGTGAGAAGAATGGGCGCCGCGGTATCCAATAAGATGAAATTGATGCGCTCAAGGGGATATGTTGGCTCGATTGGGACGTAAGCGCCACCCGCCTTAAGCACAGCGAGAAGCCCCACAAGCATCTCAAGTGAACGCTCGGAAGCGATAACAACCAGCCGATCTTCGTCTGCCTTCGACGCAGGTGAAATTCCAAGAGCCTGGAGGTGCCGAGCGAGATGACTTGCACGTTCATCAAGTTCGTGATAGGTCAGGCTATCGTCTACGTGGACGGCAGCAATGGCATTGGGTGTCCGCACGACTTGCTGCTCGAATAATTGGTGGAGGCAAATATTAGTTGGATAGTCAGCGCTCGTTCGGTTGAATTCGTAATGGTGATCGTAAGGAATACATTCCCGTGAGTTGTTTTTATCGTTCTCTGTCTTCATTGAGTCTGGATACATTAAGAAATAAAAGATTTCGTATTAAGCCCTATCTGAACTGCTGTAATAGAAGTTTCGTATGAAGAATTCGTCTCTATTCCTACATTAATACTATTAGTCTTATCTTTTTACTCCTATACCTTTATTTCTATGCCTAAATTCTTATTCCTATACTTAACCCCTTATTCTTATATGATTACCATCAGGATGGAGGTGTCAACAAAAACAGGCAGCTCGAAGATGATTTTTGGAGAGATACTGAGGTACATACCTTGTTACTTTGCTTTAATTCGCCAGATTGCCACTTAGGGTCATATACTCTACTATTTCTAACAACATATCCGCGCGGGTGTGGGTGGGTAGGTGGGGTGCGTGGGTTTGGGTGTGGTTTGTGGTCAGAATCGATATTCCCATACAAACCCACACCCTATCAAGAGCTAGTTGCATTAGTGTCGATTCTACCACATTCTGAGTTATATGTTTGTCGTTAGAGAAAGATAAGTTGGGATTGCTTATTACTGAATAACTCTGTTGACTTTCGCCTTAAACTATTGACAGACGTTCATAAAAAAGTAAAATTGCAAGAACTTTCAAATGATTCCGCGGTAAGAAAACGGGTTCTCATCAGTGAATGAAGAATTAAAAAAACTAAAATCATGTCATACACTTCAACAAAGTCTGTGCAAAGATAAGAATAAAAGGTTCTTGAAGTAAAAGAGCATCTATAGTGTTGGTTAAATCGGCTTGTGACGATGTGAATATACAATCATTCGATCGGATGCTTCAGAGATTTTTCATGAATTTCTTTGTTAATTAACAGTAGAAAGCGGTTCTTGTCGAAAGGATTCCGTAGAAGAACAGGTATAAGAAGTACGGCAGGAGCTAATGCTGCCACCTTTTGACGTCCGAACAGCAGAAAATAACAAAAGTTTTATCGTCGAAAAGTAGAAAGACAGCAGAAAGTATGTGTATGATATGAAACTAACGGGTGGCCCATAATGAATAAAGGTCTCAGTATTTTGTTAACATCTTAAGCGTTATCTTATCGCTCACACTTATTTTCCTATCAAAAGATTCACCGTCTGCTTCTCCACAAATTGCATATTTCATTGTAAAAATACTTATTTCTTTCTTTTTCGGCATCACCATGATTTAAAAACAGTACTCCACATAACTTTCGAAATCTTCATTTTGCTAAATGTTTTTCCGATAACATTTTGTCCTTGGATTAGTGTTATTATCGTTGCTCGTGACATATTCTTTGTTCAGAAATAAAATAAATTGCTTTGATACGCTGATTGAAATGAATTAATTTGTCGCTTGAGTGGCGAACACATTACACCCAAAGTGACAGGATTAACCTTTCGCGCCGGGTGTCCCATATATGAGACGGCTAGATTTTCCACTATATGCCCGTATTAATATGACTCCCAATAAAATTTCACATAAGTATTTGAGGAGTTCTATCCATCATAAGCATAGAAAGATCAATGTTGATGATGATTTTACAGTAAATATACATTTCTAAATGGGAAGCTTGTAAGGTTTCGTTTCGTGTGTCTAAGAGATTGAAAGCGGTAGGGTGTGCGGGTGTCCGTAGGTGAGTCGGGTGTAGATCTGTTTCTACCCACATCCTACCCTGGGCAGTCGTGACAGACCACTAGTTGAGACGTCTGTCCGCATAGCAGCACGATATTTTCTAACAAAGGTGAAAAGCTCGAATGACGGACGAAGCGTGAGAGTATAGGTATGGGTGTGTGGTCACTGAAAAAAAATCAGTAGAATAATTAATCCTTTCACTATGAAAACGGTTCCATAAACCCTTGAAGGATTTATGCCGACATCATATACTCCTTAAGGGTTTATAGACCAAAGGGTTTATGACAATGCGGGTATATGAAAATAAAAAGGGTATATGACGCGTAGTAGAGGGTTTATTACTCAAAGTTTTCATGAAAAGGATTCATTATTCTATCCTGAAGGATATATTATTCTACGTTTTCATTAAAAGGATATGCTGTTATACGCACCAGGGTAGATTATTCTACGGGGACCACAAAAGAGTTTATTATTCTACGCATAAGGGTAGATCACTCTATGGAGTTCACAAAAGGGTTTATTATTCTACACATAAGGGTAGATTATTCAACGATTGCAGCAAAAGGGTAGATCACTCGACGGTTTTAGGAAGTAGGTTTATCATTTTACGCCTAAAAGTAGACCATTCTACCATTATTGAAAGAAGGGTTTATTATGCTACGCACAAGAGGAGATTATTCTGCGATTACAGAATAAGGGCTTATCATTGTGCATCTAAGGGTAGATCATTCTATCATTATGGACAGAATGGTTTATCATTCCACGCAGAAAAGTAAATTATTCTACGGTTATGAGGGTGTGAGTGTGGGTGTGAGTGAAGAGTATATTCATTCGCACACCCACACCCACACTCGCATCTACATCCACACCCTTATTTTATTAAAAGAAAAAGTTTTCTTTTAATAAGTGCCTTTGTTCTGTTCTCTTTCTTTGTATTGTCTATCTATTTATTCTTTCTCTTGTCTTGTAATTTCATTTCATTTCTTTTTGACTGATGATGTTATGAGTTCATAACGAAACGTCTCAATAAAATGATAAAAACGGTATCGATTATTCTCCTTCTCATATTAAAATGTTTTCACCGTATTAATAAAATAAAATCTAGAAAAAAAATAGATCGACCGCCAATTTTTATCTTTTTTGATTATTTTCTTTCTCTTTCTCTTGCATGCACATCGACAACAATTAAAATTGTGTCACTTTTGGTTAACATTTGAAAAAATTTCACCTTATGGAAGTCACTCGAGTGAAAATAAACATCAAGCGAGTACAACTTGCCAGCTGGACCAAGCAAAGAATTTTACGTGTATACATACTCTTCGTGTACTGTAGTGAGTATTCGTACGAGACTTTCTTTAGAGATTTTCTTGTAGTCAGCATGTGAGTACCCAATGTGAGACTCTTTGTTATTGTTTCGCACAATATATAACAAAACACTTATGCACTATTCATGCAGTCGATTTTTTTCAAATTATGGGTATTGTCACGCATTTCTTTACTTTAGAAACGCAATGCATGCAATTACATGATAATGCAACCTATTTAATGTGTTATAATGCATTTCAATTAATTAAAAAAAATAATATATACCAATGCATGATATTGATTGCATTGTATTGTAATTGCATTCATTGTTAATTTTATGTATTGCAATAGGCAAGCTGTTAGAGAAAATTATCAAACAACGACTAATGGCTGAACTTGAACATCGAAATATTCTACGGTAACATCAAGCTGGATTCCGTTCAAGAAAAAGCACTATGTACCACATCATCAGACTAGAAAAATATGTACAAGGTCAACTTCGTCGCGGCCGACGAAGACATCATGCAGCGGTAATTCTATTCGACAGTAAAGCTGCATTCGATTCGGTTTTACACGACTGCTTGATTTATAAACTAAATGATTTACGTCTTCCACATTATTTATTCACCTACGTCATCTGATTCTTAAACAACAGAACTGCTGCAATCGAACTAGAAAATATTCTATCTCATCCATTCAACTTGAATAGAGGAACTCCACAAGGATCTCCATTATCACCATTACCATACATTATATACACATCTGATTCAATGAATGGAATACCGAATCATTCAGAACATGATCTATTTGCCTACGACACCGCTCTATGGACATCGTCACATACACCAGTAACTCTCTCGTCCCGACTACAACAGTCCGTAGACGCATTTCAAAGTTGGTGCAAGACATGGGAGTTGAAACTGCAACCAACAAAAACTGAATTGATACATTTCACTATCCATTCATGAAAGAAGCACAAGAATTCGGTAGTGGTATGAGTAGAAGATACAACTATTACACTGTAAGATTCAACAAGATACCTAGGTGTCATCATCGATAAAAACTTAAACTGGGGGTCTCATCTACATCATATCGAATCAAAGATTGCTGGTCAAATTAGCCTTCTACGATTCTTATCAAGAGCAGTCAACGAATCAAACGAAAAGATCATGTTAAATATATTTAAAGATATTGCACGAACTATCATCATATACGGCTTCCCTATTTTACTTACAGCCAACGACAAAATTTGGGATCGACTGCAGATCATACAAAACAAAGCAATACGTGCAACATTAGGACTGCTCATATATACATCTGTCGAATACATACACAAAATAAGCAACATTTATAAAATTAAAGATTATGCAATTACATTGCTTCATCAATCCATTCAAAAAGCTGTTTCCAACAATGATAGCATCTTAAAAGTCTATCTCGAAGATATACTACAGTAATTCTAATACCAAATTCAATATCCATTATACGGATATCTAATACAAATAAAATACTCCATTTTGAGATAAAAGACTTTCGTCATATGTCTCCACGTTAATTTACCAGCCTTCATGCAACATCTTGTTTTGTCTTATTTCATGTCTTGTTTCTGTTTTGTTTTGCATTGTAACATCTGCATATAACAAAAGGCTATGAATCTAAAAAAAAATGTACTGGAATCGATTAAACACATATTGTTGATAAGTTATATAAATAAATAATATTTCTTTAATATTTTAATTATATCAGTTTGAAATGATAAAGAATCATCAACAATTTCTCAAAAACAAATATAAAACATTAGAAAATGGGAGAGAAAAAAGTTACATTCATCATTTCCTGTCCAGGTAAGAACACAATTAGTTGGTTTCATGACAAATATTACTGAAAAACCACTAAAAAGCAAGAAGAACAATGACAAAAAAAAGATTGGACAATTTCTTATTAGACCAAATTAGACAAAAAGCTACATTGAATATTAAACTAATAGCAACACAATCAGAACAATAACACATACATTACTAGCACGAACAACTCATGAGAACATCAGACCTAAAATTACAGTTAGATAAATTAGAAAAAAGATTCGTAGAAAATATACCACCACCGTCTCTGAATATATTTGATAAACTACAACTTCATGCAAAAGGGCTCAAGTCAAATAATATACAACTGAGTTCTCTGCGAGAACAATGGTAAAATAGTTATACTTGGCAGAGCAAAGTTAGATTTAACTATATTGACGAGACAAGCAAAGATAGCTGGGTGTGGGTGTCCAAGAAAAGATTCCAGCACCCTCACCCACACCCTCTTATGTAAATTGTAGATGGTGTGGGTGTGGGCGTGAGTGTGTGATGGTTGTGGATGAGAGTGCTGGAGGGTATGGGTGTAAGTGTTAGCGCGCATCTTCAACTACATCCACACCCAACCATGCTCACACATAACCATAACCACATCCACACCTCACACCCACACCCGCACCCCCACAATCACACACATCCACACCTCACCCCCACACTCACACCCACACCCACATTCTCGATATGACGAGCGATTAACAAGAGTTGACATAATAAATAAAGAGACCAAAGACAAGACAAAAGATTTTGCATGATGAGTGTTTCTTTAGCTATCAGGGAACAGAATAGCACAATTATTCTTTTCTTTCGTTGTGGAAGAAGACTCAAGTTGTTCGCTTGAATTGAATTTATTGTTCTAATAGCAAAACCAGGGATTTATATGCCGAATTCAAAACTCGTCATTTTCGATCACATTGTTTCAATATTTTTGTCACTGTCTCTCTCAACGAATGATGCAGGATCAAAACGTTCATCTTCTCATCCATATCCAAATGAAATGTTAAAATTTAAGAAAAACAACTTTTTCTGATGGATTATAATCCATCATTTTATTTCCAGTATATTTATTCAATAGCAATATCTTTTCAGATATCAAAGCAGAATTTCGATTAGCAGTTACGTGTTTTCTTGTATCTCTGTAACTCATTACGTAGGTCTTCTTGACAATCTGAAATAGATACACACATGAATATATGAATATTTTGCTTTCATATTTGCACGAGCAAATATGAAAAGTTAAAATGAGTGATTTTTGTTCACTTACGACGTTTTTGAGCAGCAACGAAATCATTCAATTTTTTTTTAAGCGATTCATTATCTCTAAACAAAAGAGAAAATACTAATAGAATGCTCAATCATTTTCTTAAAACACATTATTGAAACCTTTTCAAAGCCTTCAGTTCAGAACGTTGATCAGTAATAAGCTCTCGGTCTTTTTGTTGACTTCCAAGCGTTCTAGAGAAAGAATAGTTGATTGTCAAACTGTTGCATAAGTTTAGAACTTACTCTTTCAGTTGAATTTCTCTCTTTTCGATTTTCTCAATTTGTCTTCGTTGTTCAGTGACAGTTTGTTCGATCTTTTTCTTTTCTCTAGAGAGCATAACAATTAACAAGATCTTGTTTTTTTTTATCTGAATCAACTTACTCTTGTAAACGAGCAATAGCATCTTCAGCATTTCTTGCCTTGTGTTCCATTTGACTGTAAATTCCAAAAAATAAAAAAAAACACATTAAAACATGAATGTGTAATTTTTAACTCCTTATCAATTGTTCTGACAATGCAATCTAATTGAATTTCTAGGGTATAAAAACTCTAATATGTAACAGGTAATATTTAAAAAAAAGACGAATTTGCTCTAGTATGTATAGACTTTAATAAATAATTGACATAGCAAAAAAGCTATTGTATTGCTTTAGACATCATCTTATAGGCTTCACTTCATGAATTAGTGATTATCACTGATCGGAAATCAAAATTTGAGGAACACCAATAAACAAAATCATGAATGTGGAAAAAAGTACATGATCTAAAAATTTAATCTTATTTGTCTGAGATACGAGAATATTTTCTTACTTGAGGTGCCATTCAAGAACTTTATTTTGTTCAAAAATAGTCGCAGGTTGAAATTTGAAAATAAACTTAATTTTATCTTCGTCCGGCCATAAAAAACCGCCTGAATTCAAATGTTCAATTGGATAAAATCTAAATTAATACTCAGCGATAAATAAAATGACAGAATTCTAGAAAAAAAAACTATAATCTTACGATTTCCATCCATTTTGCCAGCCTGATTTAAATTGTCCCGTTCCTTTCATCGTATAGTTAAGAGAAACATCGCCACTAGAATGAACTAATTCGACAATATAAGTATAATCAATAGGTTGCAACATTCCATTATTTAATTTCAAAAAGACAGATAGTACATTACGATGTTTATCAGTAGAATAGTTCTAAATGTATAAAATGAAATTAGCATTTAAATATCAAGCCTAAAAGAATAGACTTAACTGGATGTACCATGAATGACCAGCTTTGATTATAGTCCAAAGAGTACTTTTGTACAATAAAGTTGTCCCAACTGCTGTTCTTTCTTGAAAAACCATACAAGATAAATTCACCTGTTTGCCATGGAAGTGTCAAAAAACTGAATAGACATATGAGACTATAAAAATCCTATATGAGGAATTGATCTTACTCAGAGAGAATGTTTTTTGTTGTGTCAATGCTGTTGAAAGTCGAAATCGATGGAAGTTTCTGAAATCGACTCAGCAATTCTTTTCTCATGCTAATCAATTCGGTTTCAGTTTTAGAGTTGATCTCTTGTTCTGCCATAGTAATCACCTCGTTATGCTGGTTGATTTGATCATTAAGAATAGTTCGTTCACCTGATAAACAATAAGCGAATATTAAAAAAAAAAATTCTCATCGTCCTTAAAACTATAATAATTATTTCGATCTCTTCCTTATGCTCCTGTCTTTAGTAATTAATGAGGAGAATGTAGCGATGACAAGCAAGGTTTGCTTTTGTCAATATTAAAAAAGATCCTTCGGTATCGGTTTCTTAGAATTTTTCTTAAATATTACTGAATTTATCAGGATATGCTTTATTAATATTTCTTTTCGATAGATCGTTTCTGTTCTCAGAGCACGAAAAATATCAATGAAATATAGATAACCTTCAATCTTTTCTAGATATTTATCAGTTTCCCTATCAATTTTCATGTGTATTGACGCGTGCATTTTGTTGAATTCGTCACGACGCTGCTTCCGATATTGAAGAATTGTATTGGAGGATTTTTTCTAAGTAAATGTGAAAATAAATAACTATTGGAAGCACATAAATAAAATGTGTTTTTTTTCCTACATTTTTTTCTATTTCCTTTTGACCCTTGTGTACGGCATGACGTGAATGATTGATGTGTTCTCGAACTTCTTTAATAGTTTTAGCATAGATATCTTCCGATGAACAATAATCATGCTGAACATGCTACAATCATGAATGAATAGTAAACTTTGATAAAAATGCTACCATTGTTGTTTTTCTTACTTTTCCGTGAAACATTGGTAACACACAATGAGCACATATTCGTAGGCCACACGTTTGACAAAAAATCGACAGTTCTTGTCGTTCATGTTCACTGCATCTAAAATGACACTTAATAGATTAATGTCAATGCAGTAGAT
Source organism: Rotaria sordida (assembly GCA_905250125.1). NCBI lineage: Eukaryota > Metazoa > Rotifera > Eurotatoria > Philodinida > Philodinidae > Rotaria > Rotaria sordida. Next base: position 11,457 of record CAJNOL010002326.1, on the reverse strand, counting down.
AAAGATTATAAATGATTGACTTATTAGCTGTTCCAGTTTTCACTTGATCATCAATCTCTTTCAAATGGTCCGGAAGCCAAAGTACTTTTGTAAAATCTTCTTGAGACACCACAGCTCTAAATATATAAATTTTGCCAATAATAAGTGTATTTTCCTGTATGATAAGATTTTTATGTTGAAAACATCTATGACAGAACTATGTTTTGATAGTAAATATTATATACAAACTAGTTACTAATTAAAATATTTTCCTAGAAAAGAAATGAAAAGATACACGAGATGTTCTATCTCATATATGGATATAATTTAAATTATTCAAATTTTTCTTTTGAAATTAGAACTCTACAGAAAGTTCAAACGAAACTCAAAGTTCTCTAAAAATTTCTAATCTATGGATCTATGTGAGCGCAAGTAGTTGCAGAAACTATTTCGATAATAATTTCCTACACAATAGTCTAACAACTCATGAGAATACTGTACTCTATAAAATTTCAAACATAATGCATTTCGATTTCGAAGCAAGAGAAATACTTTCATAGTTTGATATGAAAATAAAACTTGGTAAGGTGCAGGAAATTCAAAATTTGATCAAAAATTTTTTTCTCAACGATTTGCATAAGAAACCGATTCTAGATTCAAATGTATAACTGTAGGCGTTTCAGAAAGGAGTTCTGAGTTTTTAGAATACTTTTTTCCAAGGTACATCGTAAAATACTGTAGCTTCTTATATTAACATTATTTTCTTATGGATAGACTGCATCAGAACACTTGAAAAGACTCGGAAAACATACCAGAAAAATTCCATCATAAATCAGAACTTGAAACTATAGACAATCGAACAATTTTTCGAGTGATAACATCTTTTTTCTTTTTCAAGCAAAACTCCTCTAGAAACCAAAATCCCAATGTTGGGACGAAAATAAATTCACCGTCAAATATGTTCAGAGTCAGATTTTAGGGAAAAGTGTTCTTTATCAAAACGAAGATCAAGAAATTCGAGGAGACTTTTTCAAATCAAAAACGACACGAAATTGTCTAATGTGATGATGTGTGACGACAGTGAAAACAAGCGAAAGTTTTCATCGCAGTGACTATCATAATGTTAACACCGCACTGCGTTATTGGTCTGCTTTAGAAACAAAATAAAAACCATACCTTTTCGAAATTCGACACTTTTAGAAATTTCATGTTCATTTCTTAAAGGATAAAATACTTCTAATGATCCAGTAAAGTTTCATGCTTTCTCTCGGCCTAATTTGTAGGAATAACGAATTAAATTCATCATGTATGAGAACTAAAAATCTTAAAACTACAAGTTCTTGTCGAAATTCTAGTAATTATTATAAATTTTTGAAAATTCTTGTAGCTATAGGCAGAACAGTATTGAATTGGTACATATTTATCTCTCCATGTGTACCTATGAACACGCATAAAATTGTGAAAGCTTTCAGGAAATGATTGTCTTATTAAACAGTAGAACTCACCGACAGTGTGGACATTTCTGATCGTATCCAAAAGGGCCAAATATTTTCTAGTAAAATAATTGCAATATCATTTAAAATATTCGATAAAATGATTACAATAAAGACGTACATTCAAACAAGAAGCACAAATGAATTTCGAGCAGAATCGACACATTAGTCGATCCTTTGGTGATTCGAAACAAATAACGCACATAAATGTTTCATCGTAGTCATCGGATAGCATTCTCGTCAGTTATGATGAAGTCAAGTCTGACACACAGATACAACTATCTGAAACAAATTTACCAAGTAGATTTATGTTGTTCTTTCGGCATATCATTATATCACGTGGTGAATCCAAAACGTCGAATTGAAATAAAATCCTTGCCCTATTACACCGATAACGCACATTAACAGATAAGAATCAATCCTACAATGTTTCATAAAAATGTTCTCATTAAAGCATTGCTTATGTCTTCAGCAACAACATACGTTACTCTTTTCTTATCAAGTTGGAAGAAATGGTAGTTGAGGTTATGGGGTGATAGTCTCGATTTGTTGTACATGTCGTCATAAAAATATTCAAAATGCCATTTTTCTTATCTTTGTTTATTTCGAGATGGCCAAAAAACTCGTGATTTCTTATCTCAGAAAAGATGCTTTTTTTCAGCGGTAATAATCAAATCAAGATATGAGTGAGAGTCACTATGTGGCTGTAAGATACATTTTTGGTATCCATACTGACGTACGCATGTTTCAGAGATACCTATCGCAGCTGAAAATCGCCCGTTCAAGTTATGATGAGCAGAGTAATTGAAAGTGGAAGAATTACAATTTATTTTCACTTCACATTAAATAGGAATTCTTAATTTTATGTGAAAAACATTATAGAATTGGAAAAATCCGAAAGATTTGATATCATCATTTATTACAAGATAAGTTAAATTGCCTCATGTCATACTTACTGTTTTTATATTTAGTGCAATCGTTGAACATCTTTGTATAAAAGACGTCATTTTTATTTCCTAATATCATTAATCATAAAACATGGTAAGCTACTCGTGTAAAAACCAGCCTAGAAATCTGATTTAAATTGATTTTTCGGAGAAAAATCGGGAAAAATCGATTAAAAAGATTAACGTCGATTAAATTCGTGTAAAAAATCGATTATTTCTAAAAAGTCTCAAATAACGAAGGGTGTGGGTAGGTGTGGATGGGTGTAGAAGTGGATGAATAGTTGATAAGGATGTGGATGTTGCCTTGGACGACGCAAGAGGAATATCACATCCACCCACACCCACACCTACACACTCAATTTTTTATCATAAAGCTACTTATGAACCACCCTGTAGTTCAAGTGATAGAGCGCCCAATGAGTTAGAAAAACTGGAGGGGGGGATCGGCTGTAGGAAATACAATAAGCATTGGAAAGGAGATTTGTTTCAGTATGTGCATATCAGATTACTCTATGGTTGCGCATTCGGCTCATGGTTGAAAAACAATAAATCTTCGGTGAATCGATAAATCTCATCGACTCCTAGTGGAATTGAAAATTCTGGATTTGACATCGTGAAATAGGTATGGCAGAGCATATCTGATTTATGAATGGCTTATTGAAAACGGTAGTTTTTTTATAATCTTTTAGGAAATCCAATGAAGACAATATTCTCTTATTTCTACGATTCGACTAGGAATGGCACTTTATCTTTACTTTACCGGGTAAAATAAAGTTAATCTACTTTACTTTATCGAGTAATGTAAAGTAGATCTACTTTTTCCGAAAAGTAAAGTAAAGTAAGGTAAACGAAAGTGAAGTATCTCTAACTTTATCGAGCAAGCAAAATATAGTAAAATACGATTAAGAAAAGCATGTAGTTGATGCTTATTCATTTCTTAGTTTATTATCATACACTGATCACGCTTTAATATGTCAAAAATTGCGTGGAATTACGGATGAGAGGCCCCAAATTGTTTAAACCTGATTTTATTACTTTGAAAATCAGTATCGAACTCTCAGTATTCTTTATAATTCTGTATTTCACATGGTCACAACTCAAGTTTTGATACTTGAGGTCCCCTCGGGTATCGAAAAAAAAATTCTCTGGCTATTCAATCATAAGTCTTTGTAATTCAATAGCATGAAGTGTGCAGATTATAAATATATCATTTATTTTTAGAAAGTGCTCAGACAATATGAAAGATCCGAAGCACTCCCTGGTATCATGAAGATCTTTTTTTTTGAACAGGTTCATGAAAACCGTACCGGATTCGTTACAGCGAACTTAAAATAAATTTGACTTGGCGAAAAATTTCTATTTTAACCACACACTCATTGAGAAAACCTTTTCGTAACTGATTTTTATGAAATTTGGAGTATTTAACGGGGTAGCACAAGGTTGACTTTGGCGTTAACTCATGCAATCTACCTGAAACTTTTTATAGGTAGGCCAGAGGTGACATCCCATTAATGATCTACTCAAGCAACTGGTTTGAGTTAAGGCTGACCCATGGAGACACTAAAGCAGTGGGTACCCGTATCAATCCAACTGAGTTAACATCTCTAACTCGCACATGTTGACTTAGTTCTATGTTTTATTCACAGATATAACAGTTGTCTAAAGTCAAATGGGATTTTTCTATTCGAGATCTATAGAATATTAGCCAAGCCAGAGGCAAACGGGATCTGAAGGATGGGATTTTGAGGCAAAAACGATTTTACAGATTCGAGATTTTCAGTCTAAAATGATGCCATCAGCAAGAGCACATCCAATTGCTCATTTGGCGAAGCTATTCGACCACTGCACCTATGGAGACTCTAGTTTTGTAGAGCTAAAAGGTATGAGAGATAATATCATCCGATCGAGACGGTATTTGCCAGTTATCGGTAGAAAAGAAAGCGAACATTCAACGGCTTCTTATACTTTCTCATCAAGAAACAAATTCTGCAAAAGATGGACTTATTTTCGACGAGATAGAACCGTATTTTAGTGAAATTTCTGGACAGAAGCTGGTTTAATATGGAGTTAGGGAGTGCTTCTGATCTTTCTTATTATCTGAGTACTCTTCGAAGGTTACATAGACAGTTGAGCCTTCAACATTTCGGTCTCAATAGTTAAGCCTACACATTTGGGCTCTGAACGTCTGAGTCTTCTAATATCTGAGCTTTGGACAGTTGAGCCTCTTCACTTTTGATCCTCCTGCAGTTAACTCTTGTCAAGTGAGTAACACTTCTATGTGAGCTTATTTGAAACCGTTGGGATAAGTACTCTTCAAGTAATTATAGGTGCGGGTATGCAGGTATTATTAAGGCCTGAAGTAGGGATGTACCGAGACCGAGGCTGAATCGAGACTCTCGATCTCGTTCATCCTTCGCTGAGACTGGTCGAGGCTGAGACTAACCCAGACCGAAATAGAGATCAACCAAGACCGAACCTCTTGATCTCGATACATCCCTAGCATGCGGATGCGAGTAGGTGTCGGTGGACGTTAGTGTGAAGAGAGTGAGGGGCAGAAAGAACAACATCCACATCTACAACCCTACTCACCAGTGCTTTATCCAGTGGGTACGCAAGGAGGCGGCGCTCTCACGAAAATCGAGTTCGCTCCCAGAGACTCGTGCTCATCGCGGGACGAACTATATGCTTGCCCTCCTGAATAATTTTTCGTTTCCCGGAAATTACAAATCGATTCTCCGGAGAAAAAACTTGGATAAAACACTGCTACTCACACCCACAGTTCACATTCACATCAACATCCTACACCCACAGCCCACATTCACACCAACATCCTACATCCTCAGCCCACATTCACATCGGCATTCACACCACACGACCGTTTACATCCTACACCATAGTTGTAATAAATACTTCATTTAGTTAATGGTTTGGCTTAAAATGTGAAGAGACTCAAAAGGCAACAGCCTCGACCGTCAAGACACTGAAATGTCTAGGGCTCTAATGTGTAGATTCAACTGTTGGCGCTCAAATGTCGGAGGCTCAACTGTCGTGTCACTTTCTAAAAATAAATGACATATTTGTATTCTGGGCACTTGGTGCTGTTGAATTATAAAGACTTGTGATTGGACAGGCAGTAAATTTTTTTTTTGATACCTTAGGGGGACCTCAAGTATCAAAACTTGAGTTGTGATCATGTAGAATAGAGAATTATGAAGAATATTCAGAGTTCGATGCTGACTTCCAAAGTAATAAAATCAGTTTTAACTTTTCAGGGCCTCCGATCCATAATTCGATGCAACTTTTGACGTATTACAGTGTGATTAATGTGTGATAATAAACTAATAAATGAATAAGCATCAACTACATGCTTTACTCTATCTTATTTTACTATATCTTGCTTGTTTGATAAAGTTATGGATATATCACTTTACTTTACTTTACTTTACTTTACTTTTCGGATAAAGTAGATCTACTTTACATTACTCGATAAAGTAAAGTAGATTAACTTTACTTTACCCGATAAAGTAAAGTAGATTAACTTTACTTTACCCGATAAAGTAAAGTAGATTAACTTTACTTTACCCGATAAAGTAAAGTAAGTTATTTTACTTTACTTTACTTTACTTTAACAAAGTGAAATAAAGATAAAGTGCCACCCCTAGATTCGACAGCGTATTCGATTTTCTGCAGTATGGAAGTGATGCAATCAGTATTCACCAAAAATGTGAGTCTACGGTTAGCGCTTGTGATGTCTCTTCAAGTCTTTATGAATGACAATGATGGTCGCACTACATGAATAGAAATCACATTAGTTTTCTTAATTTGATTTCTATTTTATTTTTTACAACAAATTAATTTGCGTGCAGAATTCTTATTTTAATAATTAACTATGATATTTGACCTAGTGTTTCTTATTACTTTAGTGCCGATGATTTTAAGGTCGTATGGAACCATTGACAATAAAAAACAATAATGTGTTGCTTGAAATATTACTCACAATTGGTATTCATCATCGTCCAAAATGGTATTATTACCAGTAGAATGAAAAATAAAAAAGTGACTGATTAAAAATTTGCATGGCGAAGAGAGACATGCGCTCATATTTTTCTCTTTTATTCCTTTCCTTTGCTTTGTTATGAAACAATCGCACCATACTTGAAAATTTTTGTTTATTCTTACATCAAAATTCTGTAGAAAATAAGAGAGAACACTAGTAGCTGAAGAAAAAAACAGTAACTTAACATTTTGAATGAATCACAGTGGATAAAACACTAACATTATATTTGAGTCAATATTTTTCATTGTCTCTTCCACTAAAAACTGAAATACTGCTCGAATTTGTTTTTGAATGATAAAACTATTATTTCTTACGATTCAAGGAAATATACCTCTAACATTCATCGAATTTTCGTTTCTAAAATTGAATGTTGGATATGCTTATACAATTCCACGATTATTAGAATTATTTTCAGGTAATTTTGAAATGTTTTTCAATTGCTTCATCTCAGGACTAAATTACTATAACAAAGGCATTTGCGTTGTCAAAACTATTAATTGGGATGTAGGTGTTAGTGAAGAGACTCATGCAAAATGCTATATCTAATCCAACTAACATCCACAATCAGAACTAAAGTCGCATCAACATTTAAAACATCACGCCTACACCCACACCCACTGTCACGAACGATGACCTCCAGGTATTGGAAGTAATCTGTTTAGTGTGAGAAATACTAATGACGAACATGATACTTAGAATTGAAACATGTTAAAAATGAAAAACTTCTTCATGCAATCCGGTTTTTTTCTTAGAGACATTCCAGTTAAATGATCAGAACAGTTGATTTTCAAAATCAATCGAATTCAATTGTTTTAAACCGCTGTTTTATCATATGGTTCTATGGCAGTGGAATTTAACGAGCCTAATGACACACTTTAGACTTAAAATAAATTTTAACACGGCACTAGTCGTCTCATAACTGCTGAAAAAGAACGCTGGTCGACATGATTTTTCGTCAGTTTCTCTTCAAACAAAACCACTGTTGCAGTGGAAGTTCCTGAAACTAGTGTGGATGTGGGGTGTGGGTGTGGGGCGTAGGATGTGGATGGAAGAAAGACACACCCACACACCCACAGCCGCATGCCACCCATATCAACACCCACACCCATACTCATACACTCAGTATCCAGGAAATGTCTTCTAACAAGAACCGTTTTACTCCATTTCCATTATTCATTTCTTACATCTTTCAGTAGAGATCCTTTTATATGCTTTTGAAAAATCTTCCAACAGCATCTCCGACCTCACATACTTTCTGTGACTTTTAATCTTTACCTTCTCAAAAACACCTTTTAATGATAACAATATTATATCTTTCATCGGACTTATATTTTTTCGGAGAAAAGCTTTTCAATGGAGAAGTTTTCACTCGTTATTTATTTTGCCATATCCAGAGAAATACTCCCACTGAAACAATTTTTCTTTGTTTGATATTTAATGTCTCGGAAAGTTCTTGCAGCGAGCGCTGTGTCATTCAACTTCCTTTTCTAGGTTAGTTTCCCAGAAGTTATCCAACACCGTCGAGTGGCTGTTGGTGTGGGCGTGGGTATTGATTATACTTTGACTGATACCCACCCACACCCACCCTCTATTTGTTCATTATTGTTTCATATCTGTACTTGTAAGTCTATTATGCGTTGTTCTGTTGAAGTCAATAGAGTGAAATTTGTCATGATGTATCATACGTTGCTGTGTGTATCTGTAGGATAATCCCGGCATTAGGGAAGGGATCATTCTCTTTTTTGGAGATCGTTTTGATGGAACGAATTTCTACACATGCCATCCATTTTAGATATATATAGTCTTGACTGAATATTGATACGAGCATCAATGATAATAAATAGATATTGAAGGTAAATAATTCCAATTCTAACATTAATCACTAGACTAGTAATACATCTTTCCAGTCTTTCTCATTTATCCAAAATGAGTGTTATCAAAGACGTCCTTTGTCAAATCTACCTCATCTACGATTTGCTCGAGAGGCTTTTTTTTTTCTAGTAAAGATATCTGTGCAGGGTCATATCAAGCACTTATTTTCAACACTGGCGTTATTATCGAGCTTTTATGTATCAGTGAACACATATGTTACTGTATACCATTGCTCCGATACCTTGACAAATGTATCCATCATATCATTCCTAGGTGATGTTTAGAGAAGTGAGTATGAGAAGACACATCACAGGATGTTTCGACTACTGAGGTTGAGGGCAATATCTTGATATACTAGGCTCAAAGGGCATCTCAACAAGTGCGAGTGAGGATGAAATACTGATAGATTTCTCGATCTGACAGAATGTATACTACCAAGCAGTATCCCATAAATAGTCTCTCAAATTGAAATTAGGCGCTACTACGTTTCAATAAAATCTTTCTTAATACCTGACAACAACGACTATTAAGTCTCTTAAGCAAGATCGAAATCTAGATCTTGGCATGCTAGATTCAACGTTCGATAAAGAAATGCTTGCTGTTCACTTATTTATATTTTTTTCTTTTTGGAGGATTTTATTCTTTAAAATTAATTAAAATTAAATAAGATTGTGCAAGTTATAAGAAGACATTTGACGAAATCTTTGAGAAAGATCGAAACGCATCGTAGTAGTTCAAGATTCATTTTCAATTTATTTTTTAATTTATTTGAATCAATTTATATTAAACATAGCCTGGTTACCACAAGCTGATAAATCAATACATGCAAATTAAAAAGATAATTTTTTCTTTATGAGTCAGTGTTTATAACCGCCGTACACTTTTTAAGCCTCCTCCCCCCCCCCCCCCCCCCCAAAAAAGTTAGTTCTCGTCAGAATGGTCAAGATTAAGATAAATACATGGGGAGATAGCCTGCCATGTGCTCTTTCATAAACGATAAAAACTTTGCTTTGATACCTCCTTTTTCCGAAAAATTTTCAATATTTTTGACGACCCCTATTCGAAAAACCCAAAAATCTTTTTCGTTTTTTCTCAAAATGGTGGTCGAATGACGTATCTCCAGCGAAAGTCAACTATAATCCGATATAAAGTCAAATATTTTTTTTTGTTTGAAAGAGCGTCAAAAATTGTAGGTCCTGTGAGGTTCGGTTTTCTGAATGAAGCTTTGTTATTGTTATATTGAGGAGCATTTTTATAATTACAGCGTCATTTTTTGAGAGTTTTTCGAGTGAATGAGCTTGTCAACCCTTTTCTCTGCTTGATAGATAAGAGTTTTAAAAAAAAGAGCCTCACAGGACCAGCATCTTGAGATACTCGTTCAAACAAAAAAAAATCTATATATTGGATGAAGGCCCACCGAGAAATCTTGCGAACAAAATGAGCAATTTTTGACCCTTGTTTGGTTCATATCTCTGTTAAACGTCAGGATATCGAGCTGAATATTTTACCACAGTATCCTCACTTCAGTCCCAACACATGCTCCAAATTTCAGTCCATTTGAACGTACCTGGACTGAGATGGATTTTTGAGGGGTGGGCCCTTAAGTCCGGTATTGAAAAGTTTTCATAACCCTTACTATTTAGTATGAATAAACCCTATTTTTGACGAGCTTTCATTTGATATAAAAATTCATTATGTCTTCTATTCGTAATTATAGTGGTACCCCCCTGGAATAATATTGTTTTCAACCCGGTAAGTAATTTTGAAAGAACCATTGTAATTTAAACTTTTTTTCTTGTAGATTTGGCGGTCGATGGTAAGTTTACGCTACCAAAACAGACATTTTATTTTCATGTTTAGTATAAAAACCATTATAATCGACTAGTATTACTTATGAGAGTTTTTGATTCGCTCATTCTTGCATCTTTAGAAGATAATAGTTAATACTAAATCTGTCACTAGACAATGGAATCGAATTGCAAAGTAATTCAGTTTATATCAATTTGTTTCAACAGTTTCTGTGGAGACAACCAAAGTCTATCAAGATCTATCATGGAATATGATGCTCTATATGATTTTGTTGAAGATGAGAGTGAAAACTACATACAAAGCAAATCCGTTTTAGATACTGGTAGATCTTAATACACCTTTATAGATTTATTCAAATCATATAAATGGATACAATGTTAACATATAGAAATTTTGAATTATTTTGTAATTCATTTCTGGCAAAAACCCAAGACTGAGACCTGGACTGTCTTGCATTTGTTTACTTTGCTAAAACGATGGAAACGAAAGAGCCTCAAATGTGATGCGTGTCTTAGAAATCAAATGATTAACTGATATGGTTCTTTTCTATATTGGGTTTGGGGTATTATTAATTTACGAGTTGGTAATTATTCACTTCTTTTTCGTGTGAATACTGATACTTCTCTTACATACTCGTTTGCTCTCGATAATATCGATATCACTTTATGTGACTATATTCCTTCATCTATTTTATACAATTCTCTTCTTTCTTTCTCATGCAATTTTGATAATTTGACAATGTATGGCATGATTAGGGTGTGGGTGGGTGATAATGTTCTTTTCGCAATCACCCACACACACCCATATTCACTCCCTCATCCATCCCATCCGCCAACCCACACCCACACCCACACCCTGGTGTCATGGCAATGGTAATAGTATTGGTAGCTTAAGCATGTTAATCAGTACATTGAGTGAGCAAATACAAGCACACTTTATGATATTTGAATATCCTTCTTATAGTTTATGTACAGGATCAAGAGAACCTACTGAAGAAACAATCAATGATCATGTGGAATGTGCATATTCGTTTGTACACGATACACTTCGATAGCTAGCTGATCGAATATTTGTCCATGGACATTCCATCGGAAGTGGTGCTGCATGTCATCTGACTGCTACAAAACAAGTTGGTGGACTTATTCAACAATCGCCTTATAGATCTTTAAGAAATCTGATCCAAGAAAAAATCTGATTTTTTTCAAAATTTCTCAATATTCCATATATTGAAATAATCTTGAAGTGACGAAATATATTCGATGTCCAATACTTCTCATTCATGGACAACGTGATAGTTTGA
>CAJNOL010002325.1:26339-40969 GCA_905250125.1 Rotaria sordida | reverse complement strand
GAAGCGCATTGAGTGACAATTCGATCGTTGACCAACATTTTTGAATCCTACATAGAACTATATAGTGACACAATTTATTTGAAAGGATAAAAGCTGCATCGTTTTTTTTTGCTTTTATTGTTCTTATCGAAAGTTGTTCGCAAGCAAAGACTCTCGAGTGACTTTTGCACCACTCTGTATTTTATTTTATTAAAACAGAAACAAGATTGCTTTTCAGATGCAAATACTGGTTTATCACGTGTCACTCTTAGTTCAATCATTTTAATTATTTAATGTTGAATAACCATTTAAACTAAAGAAAACACTTTGTTCAAGCGGTGAATTCTAAAAATTTACAATAATTTTGAAATATTTTCAAAAAATATTTTGCTTTCTTTGATAACAATGGGTATCACCTTATTTTAATAAATTCAGTAAGAATATATTGACATGCTAAATAGTTTGTTTTATTTAATGAATCTTTTCTTGCTGCTGTACTCAAAGATTTTTTTAATTCATTTGAAAAATCGTTGAATACTAGAAATAATCGAGTGAATTTATTTAAATATTAGATTTGTTTTTCTTTTTCCTCTTTTGAATTTACAGTACCTTATGAGTCGATGTTAAATAAGTTCATTGAATATTTTCAGTTTCATATGATGTCGAAGTGAAATTTTAAAAAGATAACAGATGATATGAAGTAGAGGACAAAAATTTTCTGACACTTTTGTGTTTTGTGAATAGTTTTACTCGAACATGGCCTATCAAATGAATCAAAGAATGATTTTGATAGCTCTTAGAATCGACTATAAAGCTGAGATAGAAATTCTCTCTTACATTCAGTTATTTGAGTTTCTATTCCATCAGCCATTTTGTGTCAGCGAACAATATTTCAAAGTACTTTTAATATTTTATTAAATTTTTGCAATTCAGTGATCGTTAAACAATTTTTTTTATACACTGTTAGATGCGGAATTGAATAGACGATATTATTATTCTTAATCAATTAATTATTAACTAACAGTTGTAGAAAAGTTTTACTTTAACTTTTAATGGTTGACTATATCATTACAAAGAACATTGAAAACTGAAAAATATTCTATATTAGTTGTGTCAAAATGATTCGTTTTAATAAGATAGTAAAAATATTAGCAAAGTTTACTATTTAGTATATTATACAATTTTTTTAGTACGATTGAGCTCTATAATGTAACTTCAAATCTTCGGATATAATGTATTTTTATAGAGCAAACTTCACACGTTCGAATGAGACATAACTGTTATCTGTGTTGTAATGTACTCTCTACTCGATGCAGCAGTTTTACTTTTCATGAACGATTTGAAAGATATTTTCTAGTTCATTTTCATCGATAAGATGTTTAGCCTAATCGAAATCGTTGTACCGACTAAAGCGCGCATTACATAGATGATAGTTAGGTCTTATTCAAAGGTGAAAAGTCTGCTCTGTAGAATAGATGACATCATAAGTTTTAAAGTAGTGTTGAAAAGTCCGACCATACCATAATAATAGTATAGTTTAGTAGCAAAATTTACTAACATGATTACTAGCTTACTAAGCGTATCGTTTCAACACAAATAGTATACAATTTTATTCAGATTTCAACTCTCTTTATAATGATGTAGTTGAAAGGGTGTGATGTGGGTGTATGTGCTGATATGGGTGCGCGTGTAGACTTTTTCCTCACCCACATCAACATTCACACACCCCCTTCCGAACGGTATGTTTGATAGATAACTTATATATATATATTGCCGTTGACGAGAACAATCATTGTCCATTCAAATGTAAGTATAGAAATTCTATTTCAGATTTATTAAATCGTATACCGTTGATCTTAATTACAACGATTATTATACGCTGATCCAATTCCATTTGCAAATTACAGATCAAGAACCATCTTCAATACAAACAGGCATATTCGTGTCATTTCTTCACTTGCATACTTAGGTGAGTTTTCATGTGAGATTTCTAGGGCATATTAAGGATTTGCTATGAAATTATTGCATACTCGCACAGAAATGTCACTGCTGTAGTAGTCCAAAGTATGTTCTATTTGCATAAGTAAACAGATATTCAATGAAATATTAGCAAATACCATGCCTTTTTGTTGAGAACTAGTTTTGTTTGAGTCGCAAACTTCTATAGATCGTGTAAGCCATACGATTTGTGGATTGATATAAGTCCAAATCAGGAAATAGCACTGACTGATCAAATCCTTTTCAAATGAAAGAAGAGAAAAGGATAACGTAAATAATGTGTGTGTCACATACTGTAGGACAAAGAAGAATAGTTTTCCGAGAGGTAGAGACTATATTGTTTGCATTGGTCATGATCACAAATGCAGATAACATGGAATTCACATTAAGAATGCGGTATTGGCAAGGAAGAACAAGACTACAAATGAGAACATAATAATCAATGAGTTGAGTGAAAGAAATACATTTTCTGAACGAATTCATTGTGTTATCTGCTTAGAAGAGAAAATAAATCAGAATAGTTCTATATTCTAGGAAGATTATTTTTAAACAGACTGCGACTGTATGAGAGTAGAGACTAACTTTCTCTATGTACACTTCAAGACTCATTAACAATCATGTTTCATAATTAGTCAGTTTTGATGCATGAAGAGTAAACTTATTAAAATGAAAGACTCTACCAGAGCTGGGCATTTCCATGGAAACAATTCAATTTGGGGCCCCTAAAACTGACTACGTAATTTGTGAATTCCGTAATTCACAAATTACGTAGTCAGTTTTAGGAGCCCCAAATTGAATTGTTTCCATGGAAATGCCCAGCCCTGGACTCTACATCACAAAAAAAGGTCAAGAAGACTTACCTGATCTTCTTTGGTGCCATTCAAAAGGGGAAAAAGGCCATCTACGCAAAGTTATCATCATACGATGACAGAACAGGAGTTGTGCCTGTGCCACTCGCTCCTGTAAGTGCGATGAGAATAATAGTAAATAGAGAAGACAAATAATGATTCTATTTTTCTAAGAGAAGCAAAAGATACAACCCATAGCAATAGTAATATGCCGAACCGTCAGTACCTAAAGAAATCGAAAGCTAGAATGCCGATGGTCAGATTCTACAAAGAGACGTAGTATCGTATGATTTCTCGTGCTTTTCGCTCATCTACAACATCCATCTATACAAAACACCATCAAGAAAACGACAACGTTTTTGTTTCGCTGGTGAATACTCGGTAGTTACTTTCATTGCATTAATCTATTTTATAAATAGTTTTATAAGTGAAAAAAAAAACGTTTGATCGCTAATTCGATAGCATAGCAATAGTTACCTGCAGAAAAATCCCGTTAACGTATTAGAGAGACAAACATTTCTTCCAGAAGAAAGATTTTTATTTATTTGCTTCTGCTGTTGAATTGCGATTCGAACACAAGACAATCTGTTCCGTTGGCCATAGTTTAGCACTTGAAATTTCATTGAATGTGATTTTTTAACGGGAAGCAAATTGCCATGATATGAGTGTGACAGCTACGAATTCAGCATTGAAATTTGAATAGGGAATATGAAATGATTTGTGAGAGTCGATCTTTCATCTTTGATTGACGATTTCCAGTAAGAACTATTAAAATTTTGATTAGCAATTATTTGACTATGATTTTTGCCACACATAGAAATGTCACAACAGAATCATGAACTTTTATTTTATACGAATGATTAAGATTAAGCTTGATTTTTTTGTCGAAATTTTTTAGAGAATTAATCAGCAGCCATCATTACAAAAATAAAAATATGTGAAACTTTTTGATTTTGTTCTTCAAATGGCCTTCTTTCAAAGTCTAAGCGAGTAGATCTTTTTATTTCCATAAGAATATAAAAATTATTTTTCAAACAAACTTTGCATTGTTTTCAACACTTCGAATGAACACAATTCTTATATTCTGTAGAAGCAATGCATAACGTAAAATTTCGTGTTTCTGCCTAAATTCCATATTATCGAGATAGATCGTTGAAGGTCAGAGATAGAGGAAAATTAAGTCAGTAATATCGTTAACTGTCATGCTTTATAGCCATACCACATTTTTCGAATTCAAGTAACAATGACAGTATCGACAGTATATTCTCGTGATGGAATACCTCAAAAAGATCTCTTCTCGATATTGATTTTGTATTCTTATGTTGAGCTTGCCATTACAGTTCATATATGACTCTAAATTCAAATTATAATCATAATTCCACAGAAATATATTGCGAGTTCTTAACATCGACACGTTTAAGAAGGTTTAAAAAAAAACATTAAAAAGTGTATTTTCTAGAACTTCGAGATGCTAATAGGGAGTCAAGAATTTATTGATTTCAATTTTCAAAATAGTATTTGAAGTTTTCTATATATCTTTCTGTGATTCAATTTCAATAAATTTCAATTGAAAAATAAAATCTCACATAGGTTGCACATATTTGATCTAGAAAAAAAATTCTTTAGAATTAACTCATAAGTAATCTGGTGAATGAAAACACCTCATATGACTCATGATTAGTCATTGTCTGATTGTGCAATCATGAATCTTACAATTCAGATGAAATTATATATGATTCAGATGTGAGTTTTGAATTTCAATGTAGAAATGTTAAAGTTTTACAAAAAAAAAGAAAAACTTAATGTAATGTCAATCGGAATTGAAAATAGCAAAGTGATAATTGACAAAAACTTCGATAGCTTCTCATTCATCCTCTTTGCTTAAGCTGGTTGGCTAAGCAGAAGAAATACAGTACCATTGAGAACGAGAGAGAGCAAACTAATCTTAGTGAAAAAAATGATGAATGTTATAATTATAATATGGGCATTATCAATTTCAAATATAGAATAAAATAAGACTACAATTATGCAGAATCTTTTGAAATTCTAATTTCATTTGATCAAGTTTCTGCTGTTGTCATGGTTCCATCCTCGGTTTCTATCATCTGTCAGATTAGCAGTCTTTTTCAAAATTTAATATAGTCTAGCGAGGGATTAAATCCAGCCTAATATGATTGATTCCAGACAATCATTTTATCGAAAAGATACGAATACACCGAGATACATTTAAGTAGAAGTTCCATAATCTTTCCAAGAAATCTTAGGACGATCGAAACACAATGACACACATGAAAGTAGATAAATCGGAATATTTCATTCACAAATATACTTTTTAATAACTTATTATAATCGAAAAACTACACATTGCTTTGTTTGGAGTGTATCACAAATGTAAAAGAGACTAAGAAGATGTTGAACTCCTTTAATTCTTCATAACATTCGATACCGTTACAAAACGTTAGATGAAAAATACAGAAAACAGTATAGGAGGCTCATGTGCCCTTTTCCAGTTGTACGAGGAATAAGAGGATACGGTCATTTTGTACTTGTTTAGGGTCGACTCAATCTCTGACAATGACGCACGAATTATACAAAGCATACAACCATATTAAAGAAGTATGTTTTTATGATAAGCAATTGCTAAACTGAAGTTGGAATGTTTTTTGATTTCAGGTTCTTAACCGAGCCAGCAATAACTACGATAAAGTGTAAGTTGTTGCAAAATACAACATGAGAGAGTAACTTATAGTTTTGTACAGTAGTACCTACTATGCTTTCAACATGGAATAGTATTATTTTTCATGATTTCGGACTGATATTTTAGGCGAATATGGACCACGATGGAACCTGATCGAAAACACCGATCTAGCCTCAATGAATTGAGATACACTTAAGTTCTAAACCGAACAATAACTTCACACTGTAGCCACCATATCTCAACCTTTTCAGCGCCTACATTTTTGCTTCATCTCTCATTTGAGACCCAATGTCACACCTATCTGTAGTAAAAGTGTGTTAAAAAATTACTTTGAAATAATTGAAATATGATTTTTCCATTAAAAACGTCTGCCAAGCATAAATGGCTGGTCTCCAATCAGGTCTCGCTAACCCGACATGATCTTGATCGATTCACTTGAGCATTTAACAATAAGTCTTCATGTGCTCACAAGTCTGCGTTGAAATTGTCAGATCCTTAGTACAATATGTAGTGGAGTTAGAGTTCGCCATGATACAACTTGTAAACCAACAAGATCTTAACATTATGGGAGTGGGCTGTTAGTACCAGAAACCGGGTTTATCTGGCCAGGTTTTGCACTAAAAAAGTCACAAAAGCGAATTGTATAAGCACGAAATGGCACGAAGAAATTTTCTTCAATCAAACCTGTGTCTGATACATTCAACAAACGGTAAATAATGCTGCTGCGTACAGGATGCTTCTCTATGAGGACGAGTTACACTCCTGAACATCTTTGGAGACAAATGTTAGGTGTCACTGTATAAGGCATATATATATACGCTGGCACATACCGGAGTATTGTGCACATATCCAACCTTCATAATGTTAAGGTCTTGTTTGTAAATAAGTTGTACCATGGTGAACTTTACCCATTGCTCTGACTCAACTACATATTGTACTGAGAATCTGACAATTTCAGCACAGATTCGTGAATACATGTAGACTTGTTGCTAAATTCTGAAGTTCATCAATCAAGACCATATCGAATTAGCGAGACCTGACTCGAGATCAAGCATTTATGCTGGTCAGGCATTTTCAATAGAGAAATCATATCTTAATTATTTCAATGTAATTTCTTAGCAAACTTTTACTGGAAATAGCTATGGCATCTGATTGAGAATTAAGAGCAGAGTAAAAGCTATAGGAGCTGAAAAGGTTGAGATATGGTGGTCACAATGTGGAACTATTGTTCGATTTAGGACTTGAATGTATCTCAGCTGATTGAGGTTACATTGGTACTTACAACCGAGATTCTTCGTGGTTCACATTCACGCGGAGCAGGTACTTTTGTCTAGGGCTGTAGTCATCGAACGATTGAACATGTGTTCGATTTCCATGAATTCTTAACTCCAGATGTTTTGCGAATACTTGACCTCTTGGTACTTCTGAAACTTGACAGTCGATAATATAAATGAATTGAAAACTAATCCAAAGCCCTATTAATTTTCTAAACGATTGTTTCAAACGACTACTACTGTCTATCGTGGGTTACCAAGGTCTACAATGCACTTCCACCATTATTAGGATCGAACAAATTTCGATGACATTTCGTGTCACTCATATTAGTTTTATGTGTGTGTGTTAATCGTTTCACGACCTTCACAACTCCATAGCCCCTTCATGTCGGTACTACATGCGCCTGAAATATCTTGATAACGGTCATAGACCACATTACACCGTGGTAAACCCTTCTACTTTTTCTATATAGTTGAATTATTTTGTATTTTATTGATGTCAATCAATAATTACAAGAGTTCAAGCTTTCCAGAAATTCGAAAGGTTAGATCATTTTTTGGAGTTCAAGAACTATCCAAATTCTGAGGATTGTAAGAGTGAAAAGAGCACTTGGGAAGCAGCAGACTCCACTCGTATGAAATGCAATAGAGTCATGTGGAATTCTTTGATGTCTTATGAAGTCTCACGCAATTCCATGAAATATACCGATTCTTCAAAAAAAAAATGTTGTACACGAACAATGACCTCTGCAAAAAGCGCAAGGGAAAAAAACGTGTCTATTTAGCTGAATTCACTTCAGCTTCTTCATCAACAAAAAATACTTTGAACACATTATGAATAAATTTCTGAGAGAATCAAACATTACATGATATGTGCAGCCGAGTTATATTTCAGAATTTACTGATCTTTGTTTTTATATACTATAGATGATAATGAGTTTAGTATTCCCTAAAGTTGTCAACTCGATTTGAATAGTATTTCCTATATAAACAATCAAAATACCAATGATATTTTTAATGTGATTTTTTTGTTTATTACTTTGTAACCAATTTTTGGTCAGTGTTCTTCAGTAAAAATGACTTTTTCATTACACTGTTTGAGACTTTTGACTTCCCATTCTATTAAAACTATAACTATAAAGGTATTGTTGTTCTATATACAAAAATTCAGAAATTTTCATCGATCCTACAAGAACTTTTAAGATACTATTAAAAATTCTGTATTGTCCTTGTTTTTCTACATTTTGTTACAAAAATGTTACTCTACTGCATTTTATACACAAATAAGAAATTGCTATCATATTTCTATGGTGATAGAACTTATCAAGTTTCACCACCTAGTATAGCTCACTATTTATCTTTAAGAAAAGTAAAACAATTTTGGTTAAAAGTCATATTTTTCTGTCATTCATAAGATATATTTGAGAATATTGATCTATTTTTCATAGGTTATACTTTCTCGACCAGTTAATATTTTCTTATGTAGCTATGTTTTTTTGTTGTGGGTGCTATGATGATTTAAGATTACTAAACCTGATCGTCAACATTTTTAGTATTAAAAGAAAAAAAAGATGATACATTTTGGGGAGAGTCATTTCCAGACAGAATAGTTTCAAAGTCATATTATCAAGTTCTGATTGTAATTATAAAGTTGAATTTTATTGAAAACAAAGCTGATATATCGAATCAAGATGAAAAACTACATCTGAAAACAGATTTTACATCTTGAAAAGTTTCTTATGAAAAATTCACTATACTCCTTCTCAGCCATTTGTTTGTGAAATTTTTCCTTGTGTTTCGCTACGGATAAAATTTCAATGGGTAATACTTTATAATGAAGCATATGTTTTGTAATATAGCTCTGCTCATCCAAATCCGGAATAATAGGTTTACTTTCAATAAAATTAAACTTTCTACAACCTGAACCTGGTAATACCACTTTTTAAGCAATTTTATATGGAAGTGATCCTTTTCTAAATGTATCATTGTTCTCTTTATTAACATTAAAAATATTGAAGGTCTAGTTTAGTAATCTGAAATCATCATACTACTCACAACAAAAAGCGTAATTAACCGGACAGTAAAGTATAATGTACGAAAATAGATCAATATTTTCAACTATATCTTATGAATAACAGGAAAATATAACTTTTAATCAAAATTGTTTTACTTTTCTTAAAGATAAAAATAGTCCGATATTCTAGATGGTAGAACTCCATAAACTCTATCACTGGTAGAAATATGACAGCGATTGCTTGTTGGCGTATAAACTGTAGTTAAGCGACATTTTGGTAATAAAACATAGGAAAAAAGTACAAGACAGTCTTTTTAAATAATAGTATCTCAAAAGTTCTTTTAGGATTGATGAAAAATTCTGAGCTTTTGTATACAAAACAACAATACCTCAATAGTTATGGTTAAAAAAAGATGAACAGTCAAAAGTAGACTTGAAACTGATACCGAACTGATCGACTCGCCGGCTACCGGTCCGCTCCAGTTGAAGTTTTGAAATTGATCGATTTTCGCCGTTTTTTTTTGTAACAATTTTTTTGACAGTGAATATAGCAGGTTTTGCTCATTTTTATCGATTTTCACGTTTTACTAGACTCATTACCATCTATAGTATATAAAACAAAATCAGTAAATTCTGAAATGTTATTCCATATTGTCAATATCATGTAATGCTTGATTTTCTCCAAAATTCACTCATAAAACTTTTTTCATTTGAGCAACAGTCTTGTTTATATTCAACTTGATTTGCTTCTTCTCTACTATAATAATCTAGCGTAATAAAATTACTTTTATTGCTCATTACCATGTTTTGTCATTGTTTTCATAGTACATATACTTACATTTTAATACGAATATACAAGAGAAGGCAAATTCACACAACCAAATCGGTGTACTTCCACAGAAACCGCAAAACTAATAACTTTTGATTGCTTAGATGCTTCAGTTGAATCAACATACTTTTTTCTTTCTGGCCAACGGTTGACTGACAGAAAAATTCTGTAAGACTTTGAGACTACATGTGGTCCCATAAATCTTATGGTACCGTGAAATCTCATGAAGTCAAGTGAAGTCGATTGATTTGGTGTTATTCGAAGTTCGCTACTTCCCCCTCGGATAAGAGTCTCTACAGTCTAAAACATTATAATGACTATTTGATTTGATCTTAATATTTGTTTCAATTTTTAGGAATATCACTAGACGTGAACTAGGATGTTCAGGGAATGGCATCACTTATATTGGATCCGATGAGGGAAAATTTGGATTTTTGAAATTAGAGTATCCTGATCGGACTCCTCCCAACGACCATTTATCACAAGTGAGTCATGTGACCTTCAATTATATTCTTGATATTATACAACAGCACATTGAATATCTTCTCAGAGCAGCTATATCTTGTGCCTGAATTGAGATGTTTTTCGGAATTGACATTTCTATTTTAGTAACTTTAATAGCATACGTTTTTCATTTACATAGCTCGAGTAAATAAAAAAAAGGGTGAATGATAATACTCTTATAACTGAAATAAAATGAGTCTTCATTCTCTAGATTTGTATTATTCCACCCCATTTCATGCAAAATGTCAACTAGTTTATATCTCTTTAGTTCATTCAACTTTCTCCAGATTCGACAGCAGAGGCGGTGGTGCAATTCATTATTGAAGCCTATCAGCTTCCTCCTGCTCATCTCATTCTCTCAATTCAGACGGATGATGTCAATATCGAGGAACGAGTTAACGATAATTCTGATATTAAAGAAGAAACCAATCGTGCCATTCAACGTGGTTTAGCTGAAACGGCAAAAATAACAAGTAAATAATTCAAGAAAACTTCATCTTTCTGCTATACACATATCTTCAAACATTTAGATGCGTGGATTATGACAAATGGCATAAATCACGCTATGAATCGTCTAGTAGGAAAAGGGTTGTGTGCTGATGCCTCTGAAGGTGATATTCCTTGTATCGGTTTGTGCAGTTGGCCACGTGTATCAGGTATCTTTAACACTAGAATTAATGTAACTTGTCATTTTCAGCACAGTATGTTATGTTATTCATCAGGTCACTGTGAGCTACAAAGGATGCAGGTAAAATCGATGCGTTCAACCCATGACAGTAATAAAACATTCGATTATGAGATGGGGTATGCCAGACAGGGTAGTAGAAGGCAAGAATCGTCATATTGGTTCACTAGAAAATTTCGAAGAGTTTCCAAGCGTGGAGAAACCGCTAATCTCTCACGTAACATCACACCGATCGATCCGATATGTTTGGTAATTATCATGAGATAAGAGAAACAAATCTAATTTCTTTAAGATTACAACTACTATTGTTTTATTTAGATGCCCAAAGAACAAGTTCCTGTTTACATTCATAAATACCATCACGTCAACGCCAATTACAACTTACAACCGAATCACACTCATTTTCTCCTCTTCAATCATGATCCAAATGATTTGAAGAGTATTATCAACATGCGCCAGGATATCGAATACGAACTTAGTCGCGAACTGAAGTCAAATATGGTTGGTTATGATCAATCGAATAGTATGCATTAACAAATTATTTGTCAATAATCTTCACAACTAATTTATAATATATTTTTCAGAATTTGATAATGATATTCCAATAGTCATATTACTACTCGGTGGCAATTTGACAACACTAAGCGCACTATGTGGGTACTTGAAACGAGACACACCGATCGTTGTTGTTAAAGTATGGGCTTCTATCACTGAATTTCTCATATGAATGAAAAAGACTTCAAAATATAGAACAGATAGTTACCAGAAAAGCAAAATCGAGACGAAATCTCAGCTTATTTCATTTTTGCTTTAGTCTGTTTCAGAAATGACAATGAGCCGCACTCCATACCTCTGTTCCTACTTTATAGTTTATATCGAGTGATTGGCAAGAGGAAAACTCTGGCTTCCTATATGTTATAGAGCACGTTGTGTGACATATTTAGTGAAACATGAAACATATTTTGAAATCACCCTTTCATAACTTTCTGAAATTCGAAAACATCATCCTAAAAAGCGTGGAAAGAAAACGTGTAGTAGATATTCTAAACCATAAAAGTAAAAGTTTGAGCTCAGTTATAACTGATTCGAAACGTTGATATAAAAAATACAATCAACTTGCAAACGTGCAAACTTATATGTTCAATGTTGTTGGTAAATTTCCTATAGATTTTCCTATCAACTAGGGATTCAATTTCTTATTTTACTATTTTCAAAGGTCTTCTACAGGGTGCACGAAAAGTCATTTAATCAAAAGAAAATTCTATATCTTCTTCATTTCTTGACCAAATGAGCTCATTTTTTTCTTGATGATAATGGATAGTTCAAATTTTCTCTTATAAGCAAAAAATTTAGTAACATCGCTTAAAACTATTATTATGTATTTGAAAGAGAAAAATTTATGATTTTTTGCTAAAGATAAACAATAAACTTTCGGTTTCTTTGATATGATTCCAACTCCTCATGTTCATAAATTTTCTCAATTTGTTCAATAATTTATTTGCAATAGTTGAGTTTTTCCTTAGTTTATCTAAGTTCTCCGATGCTTCGCAGGATCCTTACCGATGTTTTTGCAAAAAATGTTGGTCAAGAAGTCGGACGACTACAGTTATCTGTGATAGAGTGCTTCCATGAGCAGTCAGTTAGAAAAACGCAAGAGTATCTAAAAACTCTTTGACACATTCCATTTTATAAAGCTTTTTGGGCTGATCACTTTTGTAAAAAAAAATATTTCTATTCCGATTAACAAATAACGGCGCTCGAGTCAAATTATTGAAAAACATCAAATTGCTCCAACATTCTAGAACAATTTGACGTTTTCTAGTAATTTGACCCTACCGCCGTTCCTTGTTGATGAAAATAGAAACATTTTTTTGCGAAAATGATCGGCAGAAAAATTTCTACAAAACCGAATTATGTCAAAAAGATTTTGAGCATCTTTGTGTTTTGCATGGTTGACTACTTATGGAATTGATTAGAAAATACGGTCAAGTTCTGTATTGAAGCTGATTGTGCTAGATTTCAAGTGTGTCAATAAGCTGCTAATTTATAAAAAAAATAATTGGAACTCTCCTTTATCATCAGAAAAAATGAGTTCAGTTGACTAAGAAATGGCGGAGAAATACAATTTTCTTTTTGTTAAATGACTTTCCAAACATCCTGTATGTATGCACATTTCCTGACACTGTTGACAAGGATTTTCTTATGTCTTAAGAGATCATCCTAGACGATTTCAAAATCTATTTGTTATTCGTCGCGACTTCTAGCATCGCATCATTTTTTGTAACTTCGACGATGATGTCAAAAAAAAATCGAGAAGCTATAAACAAAGTACTTTCGTATTATAGAGCATAGTACACTCCATGGGTTCAACAACACCTGACGTTTCGTAAGTTTTGGACTCTGACAAAATAAATCTATATGGACACAGGCAACTATCACTAATTGGACGTATTTATACGAGATGTGAGTATTTGTGTAGAAGTTTTAAATGGCATAACGTTGTGTAACAGTGTCGTAAGGTGATAACAGTAGAAACATGAGGCTGTGATGATTAATTGTTCGAAATCGTTCAATAACATTTTGAAGAAACACGATTGCTAATGTGTGCTGAAGTATATAGCGAGAAACCTGAATCCATCTCCATCATTGCAGTCTGCAGACCGTGACAGATAAGTAGACATACAGTATCTATAACGGTATGTGATGAGTCTAGCTCAAGTTTTCAATATGTCTGTCACAGTCTTGACAGTCTGGTAGGTTTTTCGACATTTATCAGGTTTGTATCTTATTACAAAGTGTAAAAGCCGTGACACCAGGATTCTTCCATAATTGTTGAAATGGATTTATCATCTTTTACATTTTAATACCGTAGAAATTGTGTTTAAAGCTATTATTTTAAGAAAAAGAAGACAATGCGTTTTATTACCTCACAAACTCTTTCAGAAACTTTACCGCTCATTTTTTTTATCATCATTATTAGCTATTTTTGCGGGCTCTTTGTTAACATCGTACCATATGTCTGCAAATTTCATATCATCATCTCGAGGTGAATTTCCAGTACTCAATAGTTCAGCAACATTTTCCAGCATGATCTTTATTTTCCTTCTGCAAGTAATGTGCTCATATAATTTAGTTCAATTTAAATCGTCCATTCAACATATAGTTTGTTTGATCATACTCTCTAAAAAATAAAAAAGGTGTTGTAAGAAACCTTTTTAATGGGTATCATTTTCTGTACCTTTCAAAAAATCGAGACTTCCAGACTAGAACCTTTGTCCTGAAAATTTATGGACAAAAAGATTCTAACCGAAATGTCTAGACTCTTTAAAAGGTCCAGAAAGTTCTATACATTGAGAGGGTTCCTTATGACATCTATTTTCATAGAGAGTATATCCAGCAGCTCTTGAGAAATTTCAATGAAACGATTACGGCATCCATTTATTGATTCCGATTATGCTTTTACAGTAAGTCAAATGTGTTCATCGTTTTATTGAAAAGATAAGGTGCCGGAAATTCAAAATCATAGCAAAATTTTTTTTTTGTCTTTTTTTGTACTTGGTTAGATAGAGGGCACGAAAGTGGTTATAAAAAAGTAGTTTTCAAATTTTCAAAAAATATTTTTGCCGAAAAAAAATTCAAAATGGTGCAGAACCACATTTTTGGACAAAATGGGTCAATTTTTAAAATGATGCCATATTTTTGTTTTTTCATTCTTTTTGCTTCTCCAAACCAATATTTTCTTGTTCCTTGTGTGAAACTGACTATAGAGAACTATATTAATATAGTTCTCTATAGTCAGTT
>CAJNOL010002325.1:8335-26239 GCA_905250125.1 Rotaria sordida | reverse complement strand
AAATAATCGATTATCATCTGATTTTGTTTTGATTATTACTGCTTGAATTATTGATTAAAGGTGTATGATTAAAATCGATTTTTAACCGATTTTTTGATTATTAAAATTGATTTTTTCACATCTTTTTTTTTACATGGGGTTTACTCGCAAGCGAATTCGGTTATGGCAATTTTGTCGAGAAAATACACTCTATAGTATTTTTTTTAAATAAATAAATGAATCTATCGAATTATTGTCGTGCTTAAAAAATCCAATCCATCTCTTGAATTTCAACTACTTTGCTGAGAAAATTCTAGCAATGATGTTTTTAATGTGTTCTTCAGTTTTCAGACCAGATACAAAATTCGAATATTGCAGTAAAAGGTTTCAAAAAAATATTGATATATGAAGCATATGCATAGCTGATACGTTTATGTTAGGTTTTTATTGCCGAACGCATTGTAATCTTCCATAAACATACCAAAATACATATATGTACCTCATATTTTGATCATTTACAAAATTTATATAGCAGTCGTCCAATGTTTTATGCCTTTAAGGACTTTTCAAGCTATCTTCGAATGAATCAGTTAATTAAAATAAAAATTGAAAATCTTTTGCATAAAGTGGTATGCACCGATGGCTTCCCTCAAACTCCGTACATTACACAAATTGGTGGTAGAATGACCCAATATTTAAAAAACATGCCCAATAGTTCCTTTTATCAGACAGTGATCATAAAATGTCAATTATTTCATCAATCTCGTATATGATAAATTTGTTTTCCGTAGGGCACCGGCGGACTCGCTGACTTCATAGCTGGTATTCCTGAATGCTCAGGCACAGTTGGTACTAAAATTAAAATCGATCTGGAAGAACGGAAAGAACCCTACGAGTTCAATGTTGAGATGTACGCAAACAAATTGCTACGAAAGTTCGATCCAAAATATAGTATGTATCGATATGGTCTAACGGCAAAAAGAGTGAAAAAAGATGGTGAAAGAATATATTCCCCCAAAAAAAGTCGAAAATGTTCCGAATATCATTAAGTGACAACGTTAAGAGTGGGGCGCAGAATGTGAGGGTAACTGTGAAGCGAAGTTTGGTATCCACGACAAGAAACATATAGTCTGGATATTAGTGTTATTCTTGAATATGTCTCATACATTATTATTACTTGTTGGTATACTTATACGTCTCACACTTTTTTCTACCATAAAATATCTTCGTTTCATCGGTTGAGAATCTTAAAATAAACTTTTTTTCGCCATTTTTGTCACTTTTTGCCGCCTTTTTCGCTATTCTTTATTTCTATATATTGTCTTACGTCCAAATTTGTGTAACTAAAGAAGATGGCAAAAGTGAAAGTGATGGAATTGGGAAACATAGTGACGAAGACGCAAAAAATGGTGATCGAGACGCAAAGGATAGCGACAAAGACGGAAAGGATAGTGACAAAAACGCAAAGGATGGTGAAGACAGCGCAAAGACTAGCGAGGACGATACAAAGGATGGTAAAGATGGCGCCAAGGATAGCAAGGACAATGTAAAGAATAGTAACGATGACACAAACAATCTTATTGACGACATTAAGCTATGGATAGCGGAGCTAATCATACATAATGAACTCATTGTCGTATTTGATCCCAAGGAAGCCAACGGCAACCTGGAAGATGCGATTGCTGATGCCATGTTAAAGAGAATATATCTTCTCCCAAAAAAGAAAGACAATTCCAATTTTGACTGGCTACAAATGGAATTGAAATGGTGCCTGGTAAGATGGTTCTTTTTACTTCTAATGGGAAAATAATGCTTCATATCTTACTGGAATCTTTTTAGATGTGGAACAAAGTTGATCATGCAAGAGAGAATGTGTTCGCTGATCATGTATTTAAAAATATGACATCTTCACAAACAAGGCAAGAGTTTGTGAGTACACTTTGTAATTTGACGAAATCTTTTCCAATCAACTTGTATAAATGGACAGGACTAGGATGACTTTCACAAAATTGATCAAAATTTCGATGGATCTTTAAAAAATTGCATCTTCAGAATATATTTCTATGAGTCAAACTGAACCGTGCTATTTAGAGAAAAATGGGAAATTACTAGGGATGCAACAGTGACGATAACCGTAGGTACGGTTATCGGTCACACTACGGTAACCGTACCTACGGTTACCGGTCACACTACGGTAACCGTACCTACGGTTACCGGTCCAACTACGGTAACCGCAGGTACGGTTACCGGTCGAAGTACGATAACCGTAGGTGGTTATCGGTTCAAACTCGTTGTCAACCGATAACCATAGGTAGTTATCGGTTCAAACCCGTTGTCAATAAAAACAGTATTTTTTAAGAAAATAACGATATTTTATAAAGGTTCACGAAAGTAAATCGGGGTCGAGGAATCTGAATCTGAAGTCATTTATTGAAAATTTCGAATTGAATTTTTTCGACAAAGGAAAGGGTTTTTTAGAAAAATAATGATATCTTATAAAGGTTGACGAAAGTAAATCGAGGTCGAGCAACCCGAATCTGAAGTCAGTTCTTGAAAATTTCGAATTAAAGTTTTTCGACAAAGGATAGGTTTTTTTAGAAAAATAATGATATTTTATAAAGGTTGACGAAAGCAAATCGGGGTCGAGGAATCTGAATCTGAAGTCAGTTTTTGAAAATTTTGAATTGAATTTTTTCGACAAAGGAAAGGGTTTTTTAGAAAAATAATGATATTTTATAAAGGTTGACGAAAGTAAATCGGGGTCGAGGAATCTGAATCTGAAGTCAGTTTTTGAAAATTTCGAATTAAATTTTTTCGACACAGGAAAGGGTTTTTTAGACCCCCCCCCCCCCTCAAAAATCGATCTCAGTCCAGGAACGTTCAAATAGGCTGAAATTTTTAGCATATGTCGGGGCTGAAATGGGGAGGCTGTGGTAAAATTTTCAGCTCGATACACTTACAATTAACAGAGATATGAACCAAACAAGGGTCAAAAACAGCTCATTTTTCTGTCCAAGATTTCTCGGTCCGGGCTTGGTAAATATATTTAAATTTTTTTTTGTTTGAAAGAGCATCTCAGGATGCAGGGCACCACAGAGTCCTTTTTTTTAAATTCATACTTTTTAGCAGAAAAAGGAGATCACAAGTTCAATGACTCAAAAAATGCGCCAAAAAAGGATGTCTATGTCGGTAAATATAATAAAAAACAATGCTTAATCAAAAAAAGGACTCTGTGGTGCCCTGCATCTCGACGTGCTCTTTCAAACAAAAAAAAAATTTAAATATATTTGCCTAGCTCGGACCAAGAAATCTTGGACAAAAGGTCAAAAAATCATAAATCGAGAAAAAACGAAAAAGATTTTTTGATTTTTCAAAAAACCGCTGGCTTTTCAAATAGGAATTGTCAGGAATCTCGAAAATTTTTTGGAAAAAATTATATATCGAAGAGAAGCTTTTATCGTTTCTGAAAGAGCAAATGACGGGCTATTTTCCCATGTATTTATCTCAATTTTGACCATTCTAGCGAAAACTGACTTTTTTTGAGGGGGGGGGGGCTTTAGAAAAATAATGGTACTTTATAAAGGTTGACGAAAAGTAAGTCAAGGTCGAAGAATCCGAGTCTGAAATCAGATCCTTGAACTTTTCAATTTTCTCTTCCCAAGACTAAACCGCTCCTTGAAAGTCGCCTTTTTTTCTAGAAAACTTTATCTCTCAAAAACATCATATGTGAAGAACTAAAACTCAAAATTTTCAAAAGCCGACTTCAAATTCGGATTCTTCGACCTCGATTTACTTTTGTCAACCTTTATAAAATATCATTATTTCCCTAAAAAACTCTTTCCTTTGTCGAAAAACTTTAATTCGAAATTTTCAAAAACTGACTTCAGATTCGGATTGCTCGACCTCGATTTACTTTCGTCAACCTTTATAAAATATCACTATTTTTCTAAAAAACCCTTTCCTTTGTCGAAAAAATTCAATTCGAAATTTTCAAAAACTGACTTCAGATTCAGATTCCTCGACCCCGATTTACTTTCCCCAATCTTTATAAAATATCATTATTTTTCTAAAAAAACCTATCCTTTGTCGAAAAACTTTAATTCGAAATTTTCAAAAACTGACTTCAGATTCGGATTGCTCGACCTCGATTTACTTTCGCCAACCTTTATAACATATCATTATTTTTCTAAAAAACCCTTTCCTTTGTCGAAAAACTTTAATTCGAAATTTTCAAAAACTACC
Source organism: Rotaria sordida (assembly GCA_905250125.1). Classification (NCBI taxonomy): domain Eukaryota; kingdom Metazoa; phylum Rotifera; class Eurotatoria; order Philodinida; family Philodinidae; genus Rotaria; species Rotaria sordida. The sequence continues at coordinate 22,018 of CAJNOL010002325.1, read as the reverse complement.
TTCAGATTCAGATGCCTCGACCCCGATTTACTTTCGTGAACCTTTATAAAATATCGTTATTTTCTTTAAAAATGCTGTTTTTGTTGACAACGGGTTTGAACCGATAACTACCTACGGTTATCGTACTTCGACCGGTAACCGTACCTACGGTTACCGTAGTTGGACCGATAACCGTACCTGCGGTTACCGTAGTTGGACCGGTAACCGTAGGTACGGTTACCGTAGTGTGACCGGTAACCGTAGGTACGGTTACCGTAGTGGGACCGGTAACCGTACCACGGTTAACCGATGAATGATCGTCACCGTTGCATCCCTAGAAATTACTTCTATTTTGCCATGATTAACTGAATTTTATCAGAAAAGAAATTTCAAAATGCAGTGAAACCTCTCTAAAGCTGACACTCTTGGTACGTTTGAAAAGTTTTTTTTATTTGGAGATGTCGATTATATCGATATTAGACGCTTGGAAACATAATGTTGTATTGAAAGAGAGCACATGTTTTCAATTATCTGGATATGCCTGTGATTGAGAGAAAAAATCTGAGCGTATTATTATCTATTCTGATACATCCTTGCGTTTTGTAACGTAGAAAGAACGATTAGCCATTAAACAACACTCGACAGTAGTATTTTTCATACATCGAAGTTAACCAAATGACAGAGAGTTCTCATTCGAGTTTGTCTTTGAAAACATTTATTCAGCAGGCTATGGAATAATGCCAAAAATATGAGCCATTTTTATCATATCTGATTCTATAGATAATTCTAAATACTCTTTCAAATTGCTAGATACTTCCCACTATTGAGAAGTTTTTATGTGAATCAGTTCGTGAAAATGTTTCCACTATTCACCATGAGAGATTTTTACTCTATTTAACACAAAGAGTTTCTTCTTTCTGTCACTGGCATCTCTGATCGATACAAAAAAGATAAACATCCTGTATGATGTTTGATCATACTTATCATGAAGCTCTCTTGAAATTCTCTAGTACTATCCATCGTAGACATGTATCCACTCCAGCATGACCACGAAAAAGTATCGAACTTTTGAAAGTTTTCACTGTGGAGAGGTTGAATTCTATTAGAAATTGCTTTGTCAGACCGTGAAGCACCCCCTATGGAAAGTTTAACTGTACGTCACCGAATATGAAGCAAATTGAACTCGTCGTATACTTCTATATCAAATTGATATGTGTAATTGATGAACTCCGATGCAAGCAAATGTTACAAACTATCACAGGTTGCTTTTGAGAAATTGAGATATTCATAATTAAAAGTCGGTTTTGAAGAATTATTGAGTGCTACTATTTACAATTTAATAATTTTCAAAGCGAAGTCCTATACATTTACTCGTCTTTAACCTTCAACTCTATTGTCTACTACGATTTTTTTGTTAGATAAAAAGAGTAGCACGGACAGCACTCTTTGAATCCTTATGTCGAAATAATACGGATTTCGTATATTTGCTGATGGAAAATGGTGTATCAATAAAAGATCTTAATATAGAACAATTAACACCGGAAGAACTCAAGATGTTTTGTGCAAGAATATTGGTAGGTTAATCTTAACATATGACTCCATTGTGCTTTGTAGCAATTTTCAGATTTCAAAAAAAAAAATTTTTTTCGAAAATTTCTCTAATAGAAAAGTAACTTCAGAAATTCTCAAACTTAGAAAATTCACTCACAAATAGGTGAAATTTCAAAAAAGATAATCAAAATTTTAGTATCACACAAGCGATTTCCAGAATCTCCGTGATTCATATGCTTAGGACAATCTAACAGGAGTGGCAGCATTGTTTTATTTCCGCATAGAGAGATTGAAGAAATTTTCTTTTTTTTATGTAGTGGTAGAGAAAATAGTGTTCTATTTCTCTGCGCTATTAAATCATTTTTCAATTAATATCATAGTAATAAAATTTCGATAGGGCCTGTTTTTTTATTATACGTGACGGTTATACAAATGTTTATTTAGTGGATATTTTTTGACTAACTTTTGATAAAAACAAGATAGAGAGCTGCAGTTTTCATCGCTCGAAAGAGGAAATGAAAATGCTTGAATCGTATATGATCGGTGTTCGGACATGACTTTTTTAAAGGCTTTTAATCGGTCTCTTTGAAAACAAACCTATTCTATAGGGTGTTTACAGCAAATTCTCAATTGTCAGGTGCGTATTCAAACTAGCAGTGGAGGATCTACAAAACTACACAAGGTTCAATTGTTTTGAATTAGTCATTCAGAAGTTATATATATTCTAGGAGAAGCTGTAAGTAATTTTCTGACTATTTCTGTAAAACAAAATCCTTTTTGCTAAGAAATCATTTTTCCTCACTTAGGAAAGTGATTACACAAACTTCAGACAACATACTAGAGCAACATATAATATACAATTCGATGCATCTTCATTCTCTCTTTCGAACGATGAAAACTGCAGCTCTCTATCTTGTTTTGATCAAAAAATATCCGCTTAATAGATATTAGTACAACCGGCACATATGACAGACCAGGCTTCGTAGTTCCTATATTTTCTATATAAAGGAAATAGCTGGATATCGTTCTATATCTGAAGTCAAGATCCAATTTTTTTATATTTAGTAATGAGTGCTATGTAACACTAGAATATGGAAAAATACAATCTATAGTTCAAATATAAAACAATATAGAGCTATTTCCTATATATAGGAAATATAGGAACTACGAAGCCTGTGACAGACAAACAGGACCTATCGAAATTTTATTATTATGATATTACTTGAAGAATGATGTAATAGCACAGAGAAATAGAACGTCATTTTCTGTATCACTACATTAAGAAAGAAAATTTCTTCAAGCTCTCTATACGGAAATAAAATAATGCTGACACTCCTTTTTGATTACCCTAAGAAAATATATGTATCCATCTATGACAATGATGTGAATGAAGATTGATAAAAGAAGAAAGGGTATCTGAGTTTGGTCATGATTTTCGAAATTCGTTTCAGTTGCGTAAATACGAATGTTGTTTGATAACTATTTAAATGGCTTGAATTTAACTGTTCAATATTTTATTATGAATGTTCAGTAAATCTTTTATCACATGTTCAGTAGTTCTTGTTCAGTAAATCTTTTATCACATGTTCAGTAGTTCTTGTTCAGTAAAAAATTATTATTGGTTCAGTAAATAATTCAAGAAGTTCAGTAAACAATTCAAAAAGTCCAGTAATTAATTTAAAAAGATCCAGTAGTTCATTTTTTTTGTTCAGTATTTAATTCATTTTTGTTCGGTTTTTTAATAATTTATTTCAGTAAAAAAAGTATAATTTCAATTAACAGAAATTTATTGAATCAATAACGCCTTTTTGGATTTTATTGGCCTATCACGACGTCTTTTTTCACCCATTTTAACATTTTTAGCAGCAGGTGGTGGTTTGCAGTAGTTTAATCGGAATGCCATACCAACAACATGTTTACAAATAAACTTTTTGAAAAATGCTGGACAATTGCACACACCATCTAACCATTTTAATTTATCTACTAGTATAAAGCGAAGGAAAGGGCAGGAAAGTAGAAAAAATATTTTGCCTGATGATGTCATCATCAGCCAACGTGGACCCATTCTTCTATTTACATCAAAATATTTTCATCGAAAAAATAAAAGTGACTACTGATAAAAATACTACTTGTTACTGAGTAAATGAATTTTTGAATCAGCAAACTGAATTAATTACTGAAACTTCAATTTTAATACGGAGCAATTTATTAATTTACTGAGCAAACAATTAGTTAACTGAACAAACGTAATAGTTACTCAACATTGAATTTTATACTGATAGTTTGATTTCTTTACTGAAAATTCGTATACAATACTGAACAAATTTTACTGAACATTTACAAAAAAATACTGAACATTTAATTTGTTCCCTATTTAAATTAACTTGTGATGAAAAGTAATTTATTGTAATTACTTTATATTCTGTTTATAGTTGCTGAAATTTCTTTGATGATTTCTCAATTAATATTTTTATTTTAATGAATTTCGCAAACTTACTGTTGAGTGACATCAAATTTCTGGAATTGTTGGAATTTACTGTGTAATTATCGGTAATCTTCAAAATTAATATAAATACTAGATAGCAAAATTTAAAAAATTACAGTATAGACAAAAAGAATGGAATTTTCGAAATTGTTTTTTGCTGAAGGGTGATTTCTGAAATTGCTGTTATTCCTTTTATTGCCATTTTATTTGTAAAAGCGAAAATTTGTCAAATTTCAGAATTAGATTTTTTCTGGAAATCTGCACATACTTCCCTTTCTTGTCGTTGAATGTGTGCTAATTTTTATTAAGAATAACGATGCCTTACCTCTCGATGAGACTAAACTCCCTAGTATTGGTATTAATATGAAGTCTTCGGAATTTGTGGAAGCAATATACTTGGTCTATTACAAGCAATATGTAGAAGACTACGTAAGCATTTAATACCAGTGAATATTTACACATTCCATTGATCGAGTCGGTACTTCAGATTACGGCACAAGAAAAACGAGATAACCACGGATTAATCATATCCTTGTCTGATCGGAAATGCAGTGAAACGATGAATCTATTCGACAAAAACAAGATTGAAAAACCTTATCTGTGGTTTTTATTCATGAATCGACCAGAAATGGCCAAGTTTCTTTGCTCTATATGTCAGGTAAGACATACACTATGTTCACTTTCAATTTATTATCGCATTGAATTCACTTTCAATGTATACCGTATGTTCGCCATCAGAATCAGACAGCTGCCTGTCTTCTCGCAGTCAATATTTATCTCAAGGCAGCGCAGGAGGATAGGATAAATAAAGATACTTTGACACAAGTTGCAAAGTGAGTAAATTGCATTTGAATTTATTTGGCACGTCGTGTTGGATGCGTGTTTAATTTACTTATTGATGAAAACAGCGAGTTCGATCAACATTCGAAAGACATCATCGATGAATGTTTCGCAACAGACAATGACCTTGCTATCAATATAATGAAAGGCAAAGCCACGGCATTCTACAATTGTATTCCGTTGGAAATAGCATGCCATAATAATTGTAAAGCTTTTATCACCAGTGCTACTGCCGAAGCAAGTCATAGGAGAATGTGGTACCATCGATTCGACGATAAACGCCAACCATTGAAAATGGATTTCTCTATTTGGGTTTGTCAATGATATTTATAGAATAGTATTATAATCCATTCGAAACCTATTTAGGTCTGTCTTGCATCATGGTTTTTGCCTCTCTTACCAATTGCAGCTGTGCTTTTCCCTTCTCTCTACAGAGAAGATTCTGAAAAGTCGAAAGTATTATAGATAAAAAGAAACAACGCTTTGTTAATCATTGTTGTATATTCTATCCTCATATAGGAAACCAATAAGCCAAATCGATATCGTCCGATGTTGTCACGTCGGCTGACGTTAGTTTAAATTTTTTCTCAAGTTTTGATTTTTAATTTCAACGCAGTTTTTATAGGTCGACGAACTGTATGACTTCAGACAGGCCCTCTTCAAACAAGATGGACAGGAATCCTTTTAAGAGTTGCAAAATGAAATTACGTGCCGTAAGCCTTAGAATTAAATATTTTTACGAAGCACCAGTAGTAAAATTTTACTATCACGCTGTAAGTGTTTTTTCCTCTGTTACTCTGTTCTAACTTTTTACACATTGTTATTAAATTCCATATTTAGATTTCCTTCTGGGCATTTCTGTTTCTATTCAGTTATGTTCTTCTTGTCGATTATCTCCCATTGAATCGAGACGGCGGTGAGCGCTCCGGAATTCGAAATTTACCGATTCCAATCTCGGAAATCATCTTACACATCTATATGTTAAGTTTCATTATCGATGAAGTCTACCAGGTCAGCCTTTTATATCTTTGGAATGGACATTTTTCTACAATCTTCCTTCTTACATTTTTAGTTCAATCGATCTAGAAAATGGTTCTATAGCTATTTCTTCATTCGTTGGAATTGGATGGACCTAGCAGGCATCATTTGTTATTTAAGTGCGTTCATTACCCGATGGTTTATCGTCGAATCGGTTTTTGCGGCGTCAAAGTAAAATATTGCTTCTTGCTTTCTTGCAACTTTTTCAACTGATTAAGATCCAAATGAAATAGAAAATCGTCACTATTAAGATTCAGAAAAATATCAATCGAGATTCATTAAAAAAGATATTCATCTGTCGAATCTAACAAAGAGATAGTTCCAAACCGTAATTATTTTCGGAATGAAACTTCTTTTCTAAGTATGTCTTATGAAGATTCATGAAATAGCTTGAGAAAATTCATGCCTTTATCTTTTCGATTGATCTTTGGTGATAAACATTCATTGCAATATTCTTAGTCGAGTGACAAAGAAGATAATGAAATTTCAATTCACATGAAAAATGGTATATATCATGGGTTTTCGAAAGAATTGTATCAGAAATTGTACTCTTTCGAAAGTTAACAAGCCAAACAGTCTTTGAATACGAAGTTAATGACACTCTGACAGCCACCAACACCATGTTGCATAAATCAATCAGTCAAAATCATTTCATAGTGTTCATTGGCTGTAGTTTAAGTTGTTCTAACCATGTCTGTCCATGTAGATGGTTGTCTTAATCTATTGATTAGAGAATTAACTGGACTATATTGCTATTGATAAAAAAGAATGACCAAAGAGATGAATGTTTTGAATAGGAAACTAAAATTTTGCTTAAGTAGATAAAATTTCAACAGCAGTGAAAGACTTTCAGATGATCGAAATTTAGATTCCTTGTTATATTTTATTTCAACTATTTATAGTGAATTATAGGTATTTATCTTTTACTTTTGTGGCAAAAATATCGTGTATTATTGTTATTTCTTGGACCTCATAGCAATTGTAATACAGCCGATTGTTTTATGACAAAGTCTCATTTTAGTCAAAATATATATTTTGTCACATTCATAACTAGAATGCACTATCATTAATTAAATTACATCCTGATCTTGTAACGACGAGATGTACAAAGAAGATGTAGAATAGTCAATAAATGCTCTGCTGAAACAATCTCTAAGCTTGAGTTTCGACAATAATTCACAATCTTTCAGTTGGCGGTCAAGTGAATTGACATCTGAAAAACACTGTTTGTTTCTGTCTACCATTCAGTATAAATGGTCTTAGTCAACATTGTATGTATTCCTTGAGTCATCATCTTAACGATAACAATAATAGGTGGATTCTCACATTCACATTCACATGGGAGAAGCAGATAATGATTTTTCATTTAGTAAACATCGCTCAAAGTCACTTAAAAGTAGCAAAAATCAAGACAATCCGATATTGCTCGCTGTTTCATCCTAAAACTATATCATTATTCAAGCAGTTGATCTATATCCACCATTTCTACAAAAAGTGAAAATTTGAGATATGATACAATCACTTTAATAGGGGTCAAAGTCATTAGCATAGTCAGGAAAACGGTAGTGTCGAGGCATGATCAATTGACGTCTTCAATCGTATCGACAAAGAAAGTAATGATGAATCAAATCCACTTCGATCTGATTTTCATTTAGAATATTGATGTCCATTGATTTTATTATTTGGTGCCTACGAACACTGTATTTTTGTACTGCATACGAAGTGTTGGGACCAAAACTGATGATGATCTATAAAATGGTGAGCATTTCGTGTATCCGAATAATATTGAATTTTCTCAATGTCTTTCACTACAGATGAAAGATACCTTTTTGATCTTTGTGTGTTTCATACTTGTTTTTCTCATCGCGTTTTCGATTGCTTCCTGGTCCTTATTGTCTACCAGCAATCAAATTACTTGGTTGTATGCAACCAATGGTTCGTTGATCAATGTTACTATAGCGGGCGAAGGCAGAATACTGTGGAATTGGCAATTATTGCGAGATGTATTTAACTGGGGCGTTTGGAAAGTATTCGGACAAATAGCTGAACCATTTAAAAATAATGCTACTGATATGGATGTAGTTAGCGGTACGTACACATTTATTTTCACTACTGCTATTGGTGAACAAAAAATTCATTTCTATTTTCTTTAGAAAATGATGTCTATGGTACATTTGTTTTCTTATATGCAGTTGTCTTTGTAGTGATATCAAATATACTTCTTTTGAATATTCTTATCGCAATGTTGAAGTGAGTATAGAACAAAGAGAGATATTTAGTTTTATGAATAATGTTGATTCGATACTACGTAGTAAGACAATTGGACGTGTACTTACAACATCACGTATAGTTTGGCGGTATCAGCAATACCTCTTGGTTCGTGAATTCAGTGAAAAACCCTGTTTGCCTCCTCCACTAAGCATTATCTACTATCCAGTACGCTTCATAGTCTACCCATTATACTGCAAACTATCCAACACCAGCGTTCCGGGTAAGTCTGGTAAAATTAGACATACTTTTGAAATTTGATGGTCATTCGTCCACTTTAGACGAATCATGTGAGAGCAATGTTGAAAAAGAATGTGCTGAAATGTACTGGAAATCTAAGGTATTCAACAAAGGCATTCAGATATCAACCGACCTAGCTTTACGACGTTTGGAGCTAAAGTAAGTTATGCATTGAGCTAAGCTTTGGTATTCAATAAATTATTTATTCATTTTATTCTTTTCTGTAGAATCAACAAAGGCAACGATCGTCAAGTAGAAACTCAGGTATAATATTTGTTTTGTTTTGCTACTTTATCATGTAATAGCAAGTGTCAACGTGTAGATCACATCTCAGTCGCAATACTTAGAAATAATACAAAACACTGATTATTTGGAAAGAAAAGCATTTTTCTAAAAATATTACGCATGAAAATCATGATTTCTGTATTTTCATCTGAACTTCCAGTGATTTTACTCAAATTTGACCAGAATCTAAAACATAGTAAAGCATTAAGTGATTTACACATAGATTTCTGAAAGTAATAGAATGATTACAGTTTTTCAATGATATAATGAAATACAACAGTTCTTGTGAAATTGAGAGTTGAATTGAACAATTAGACAGTCATAAATCAGACATGGACAAGTGCGATCGAGATCCGGTTCTTGTAAACTCAAGCTTAGAAAAACTTTTGTCCGTTCACAATCTAGTAGTAGATAGCAAAACATCTGTAGTTTGCTTTATATATAGATGTGACGCATGAATAAATAATAGTCCTGAATCATCATTAGGGTCGCATATATTGTGTACTCGGCAATAATTCGTTCTTTTTACTTCAAATTTTCTTTTTCTTTTTTCGTTGAATACATTATTGGCAATGGGATTTGATCATTTGAGTAAGAATACACCAATATCAACTCTTGGAATTGATTGGAATGGGGAACTCAGATTGACTTTGACTTATAAGCGAAGATTCTCATGTGCTATGCGTTGATCCATGTCGTACATTAGCATACATGAAACTCCTCAAAACTGGAAGAAATCTAAAAGAGTTTATGTCTATTAATTACTTTCTCGATTTCTTACGGTTTTACGAGATTTTTCGACCTCTAACAAGTCATTTATGAAGAATTCGAATTGAGTAATGTTGGCCTGAAGAAATATGCATACGCTTATGTAATTGATTGTAACAAAATATAACTCTAACTTTAATTGTTTAGAAATTAATACTATATGCTTAACGTTTTTTTATAGGTTGTTTTCTGTAATTTGTCATTCTCATTAATCATAATAGGAAAATTTTTGTCTTCGTTTTACATAAAACATATTACTATATGTAGGACTAGCTGTAAAAATCATGAATATCGTATTTGTTTGAAAAAGTCCTGTCGATCTTCCGATAGGTTCAAATAGTCTAAATACACAGTTTTGTACCGTAAAAGCGTATGCATAAACATTTAAAGAGTCTTCAAAATGGTTTCATTCGATGCAGAAAAATTTTCTCTACTTGTACCAATAAGAACCGGTCGGAATTATGCTTTTATTCGATTGTCAACCATGGAATACTGTCTTAATTGTGATCCTTCTTCAACAAATCGGTCGATATCAAATTGAGAAAAAAAACCATGAATTTTTTGAGTCAAATGGAATTTTGTTGAAACCGTTTTATTCGATGAGCTCGTTCTACTGAAGCAGCATGCAACACAAATTTGTTGACAATTAAAATTAGGATTATATAAACCTCTCCATATCCTTTCAGATCAATATAACATAACTCGATTTTTGATAAATGGCCTACTAGTGATCGAAAAATTCCGTAAAACAATGAGAAATTGAGGAAGCAATTTATAGCGACATACCTTTTTACGCTCATTTTAGTTTCGAGGAGTTTTACATGTGGCAAAGTACGACATGAAGTAATCCATAGCATATGAGAATCTTCGCTTATAAGGCGAAGCCAATAGCGGTTTCGATTCTAATCAATTCCACGCAGAAATACGATGTGGGATTAGTTGAATCGAACTTGGCACATCCATACTTCTGAGTGTTATTAGAACAACTTGTCAACGAGAAATCAGCGACAGATTTATAGAAAAAGAGAATTTTTGTTGTTATTAATGTTTGATTACATTCCTTGTCTCAATTAAAGACCACATATTTTGAAACAATTGGCATCTAGGTATTATCGATTTTGTTGAACAAACATACGAAGATGCATTCATGAGAAGTATATCACAATGTAGAATTTTTTAAATAGGTTCCAAACATTAGATTGTTTCTGAGTCATGGATAGTTGACAGAAATACTGTATGGTCAACCTGAAAGTTTATGCTTGCGTCTAAAACTTCAAGAATCAGCTCTTTTTTCATAGGAACATCAGCGAATGCATGAAATCTCTCACATTCCGAATGGATATTTTTTAGTAAACTTTGTTTAAAAAAGTTCTCACTATGGGATAGATAGTTGAATGAGTAGCTAAGAGTAGTATAAAACGCTAGAAAAAGATGCCACGCACTGAGAGTTTTTCGACACTTGAATCATATCTCAGAAGCATGTAGATATCGCGTATCTACATGTGAGCTCTTGGGTTGTATTAAATACTGTAGGGGTGCACCAGTGCCAGTAACTGGGTCCCAGTCGGACTGGGTACCCAGTCGGACTGGACACCCAGTCGGGCTGGACACCCAGTCGGACCGGGTACCCAGTCGGACTGGGTATCCAGTCGGACTGGACACCCAGTCGGACCGGGTACCCAGTCGAACTGGACACCCAGTCCGACTGGGTACTTAGTCATTTGATGTTTATTCCGCAAATCGAACAGTGCCTTCCTCTTTTCTAATATACTGGAATGCATTGACTCTCAGGCTGATAAAATAATGATATAAGCAATAATATTGAATTGACTGACTATTCTTATATTTCTATGTGCCAATCGTTATAACGTAAAATATTATTAATATATTTCAGCAGTATTAGTAATTAAGTTTTACGGCGAGGTTTTTGCAGTGCCTTTCCCACTCCATTACAGACCATTGCAACCAGATATCCATCATTATAGACACTTTCCATTACAGACTTTCCTACTTACATTACATGAATATTATTTACAACGACATTATTTGTGATTGTATTCAGTTCTTATAATAATGAAAGTTTTAAATTTAAAAGATTAGGACAATGAAAAGTCACGAATAAGTAACAATAATAAAGGTACAAAACAAGACACCTGTTTCAAAGAAAAAGAATTCTTCTTAAGATGAAGAAAAAGAAGGATCTTTCCTGACAATCGAGAATCGGGAAGAAAAAAGATCGCCCTACAGAGTTTTTACACTCTATGTTTTGTATTGATGTGATGAAATCAAACAAGATATGTGAGTTCCACATTTGAGCCCCAAATGAGGCTGTCCTGACAAGCTCTTTTTGGTTTGAAATGTATTTACCTCCAATGTATACAAGATATTCTAAACATTCTTCTAGGAACTATTAGCAAAATAAAAATATAGTTTGAAATTCAAAATACGAAACCGAATCATTCATGACTACAATTTCTGATTTAGTACTATTTTGATCGATTACAAGCTTTCACTTAATACATGAGTCAATCGTATTCGTTTTGATGCTTCTTAAAATGAATCCGGCTTTTTCTATTTTTTATTTCAGTATCGATCTTACAGGAAACATTTTTCTAAAACAAGCCGTTATAGAAATCCATTATCTAGAAGAGTTATCTATAGCAAAGAAAATAGTTCAACAGATGATAATAAACGAAAACTATGCCTCAATAGATAGCTCATAAAAGTTTAACGAAGACATATAAAATTTATTTATAGTAAATCCCCCTCCCCCTACAATAAAAGACCCAGGGTCTTCTATTATGTTTAAGCGGAAAAATTTTTTAGGGAGGTCTTGTATTATGACTCTCGGATTTTTGCGAAACTCACGAGTATTTTCGAAGAATTTAGTAAATGCAAGTTTAAGTTCAAGATTTACGGCTCCTCAGTTCCTATCATAGTGACCAGATGCTGGGAAAAACATCACGATATCTTCCCACAGCAACAAACAATAGGGAGTAATTAATATCAGTGACTACATTATTTTTAAATTCTGTAATTTCTAGTTTCTGTTCTAAATATTATGTTTTTAAGCTTCGTATAGCCCACATATATTTCCGAAGAAACTAATAGTGACCGTAAGTTTGAGTCAAGGTTTTTCAGCTTGTTCCCTCTTCCTCATTACATGTCGTAACAATCACTTGTATTTAAAAGGTTGTGGAAATTTCTAGAACCTTTTGCTTTTCAATGCTTCGAATATGTTTATGAGTATTCGCAAAAAGCTAGCCTCCTTTTTTTGCGCAGATAAAAGTTTATACGATTCATGTGAAAGGTTATCTTTTGTGATTTTTCATAACGGTAGTATAAGTTACATAAAAGCGTGATCAAACTACTTTCTAACTTTTAGAAACATTTATTTTGTGTCTTACTCAGTACAATAGTATGCATACAAGATTGTTAGGATCTGACGAAGATGTAATCAATGTCTATACTAAGCTTATTTAGCCATTAAATTAAACCTTGCATCGAATAATATGAAATAATGATAATCTCGATTAACAGAAGAATAATACAGCGAATAGCAACAAGAAAAAAAGCACGCATTAGAAAAAAAATGTTTGAAATGTACGAATAGAAACTGCTATAAATTAATCATTTTGATCAATGTTTCTTTAGAAACTTAACATTCTGCGTCGGTTGTATTAATATTATAAATATATTCAGGAAATCTGATAAATGGAGCGAAGGAAGAGGTAGTAAATCGAAATGAAATAGTTTCGTTGGGATAAAGTTTTAGAGCGTATGCTTTAACTCAAACAATAGAATTAGTTGTAATCTATCCATTTATTTGATATCTTTTGAAAATAAACTTTTCCACCCGTTTTTGAGAATATAATATAAATCTGTAGCAGCCTGAGTCTCATGAGTACTACACTTCGGCTCCATAGCGGTTACACTGATAGATTTTGTAACTAAAAAGGTACTCTGAGAGAACCGAAGCGATTTTGAAAATTGGAGAAAGGATTTTCACGACTTTCGAATCTTAAATGTACATTTGAACTCATCAATTTGAAAATTTTCAACTGAAAATCCCAAGAATAGACACGTTTCGGGATAAAAAACTAATGAAAATTTTCAGTTCTCAAAAAAAAAATCTTAAATAAATGGGGAAGGGGTTTTTTATTATGCGGAACACAATTTTTTTCCCAAAGGGGTCTTCTATTATGAGGAGATCTTGTAATATTGTGGAG
>CAJNOL010002324.1:0-41005 GCA_905250125.1 Rotaria sordida | reverse complement strand
ATACAAAGTCTTTGTTTAATTAACATAGCTTCATAAATTGGTGCTACGCTTTCAGGTGGTCGATGCGTAAAACGACCATGTTCACCACCAAATATAAATCGACAACTAAGTACAAAAAGAAATGATTCAAAAGCAAAATTTATTCCTTTTGTATTTTATCTAACCTGACACGAGATGATAAAGATATAACTGGATAAAACATGCCATTTAAATTAAATTCTCTTATAAGACCTTTAACAGGTAAACCATTTAATGAAAACCACATTTCAGGTATATCTAAATCTAATAAACATCCAATAACATCATTTTTTTTTAATCCATTTTGTTTTATATCATTATTTGATACATTATATGCACGACCAGCAAACCAAATATTTTGACCATCAAAACCATATGAATATGTATTATCACCAATACCATTTGATGAAAATCCATCACCATGACCAGGTGATGGTTGAAAATGTGTTGTTGCCCAACCAATACGAATATGTGGTTGAACATGTGTTACTTGTTCTATATGATCAATAATAACTTCAAAATACCATTTTTTATACATTGATTCACCATCTTCAACTCCAACAACAATATTTGGACGCATACTAAAGAAGAAGAAAAAAAAAACGTTTGTTTTTATGGAAATAATATTTGTATATTCGAAATGAATTATGACACTGGTCTAGTAAGATTTTAACTTCTTTTAATGAGAAATAAGCTAAATCTTTCTTTATACCGGCTAACAAAGGGAAACTGATAGATCGACCGGCTTAAAATCGATACCAGCACCGGATCGCTATTACCATTTCTAGATATGATTAAATATGTGCAATAAAAAAAAAGTATAGAATTGTTTATACCGAACGCATTCAAGTTTTCGTCAAATTCCAACAAAACTTCATTATATACTTAATGAACAACTTCAATTAGGGTCAATAAGAATATTGCAAAAATCTCCATGGAAAGAACACAAAAGTAAAAAAGTTAAATTGGTAACTATCTATAGATCGGCAGTAAGCCGTTAGATCAGCTCCATCTATGGTTCAGACCCTTAACTTATTGCTGCCTTACCGATAAAATTTCTTATAAAAGTTTGAGATGTTTTCGTTATTCCTATATGCTATCAGAGATAAGAAAAAAGCGAGAAATGTTATTTCATTGATACTAGTGTTTTCTCGGTTACAGTCACAGCAATGATTCAGTGTATCCTAATGACATATTCTTACGATCACTCTCCAATATTAATTTTCTTTTTAATTGTAAGTTCATCCGTGCATGATGCAAAATACGACATTGACATAAGTTAGTGTCTGGTAATGATAGTTTTTTCTCTTTTGGCTTACTACTACTTACTTTTATTAACTGACTGAAAATGATTGCAGTCAAGAGTGAGCTCGAACGTTCAAGTTTGGTGCATGCCTACTGCTACGAATGCATGGCTGCATACTATTATAGAAATTAACTTGTTATGTCTAGAAAATTTTGAGTATTTAATCCTCGAGTACATATTCATATCTGTTCAACTCTAAATTTTTGTGTTAAATTTCGGAAAAGATTCTGCATTATCAATAAATTCTCTTTTTTTGTGTACTCAAAAAGTGAGTACACTCTAGAATCGGTCAGTGTGTCCGGCCGTCCGGCCGTTAACACGATAACTTTCGAAAGGAGAGTCCGATCGCGATGAAATTTTCTACACAGTTCAGTCTTAACAATATCTCGGTCGAGTTCAAAGATGAGAAGGATTGGCCGAGCCCTTCCTGAGTTATTGCAAAAATACTCGTTTTTCCCTGCACCTTCCCTATGGAAAGATCGACCCATCCCCACTTTCGTAAAAGACTTTTCCTATCATAGTCGACTAAAACCCCAACTATTATATACCATTCGATAGAGAATTTTACGAGCTACAAAATGGTATATAAAACATAAGGAAACAAGAAAGCCAACTCAGCTATTGCAAAGATAATTAATCGGAATTCGGTTCTGTTTTTGTCACGCTCTAATTGATCCACAAATAGAGCTCTATCTTTCGATCACAAAGATGATAGTTCGAGCTTTTCTGGGGTGGAAAACTCGAATCTGTGCTCTATTCGCCTCGAAATCCCATTGGTTGAACAGTAACCAATAGAAATCAAGTTATAGGAAAAACGACTTTCTTAGGGTAAATCAAGGTGAACAGTTCAAATCTGAGCTGTATTCATCTCCAAATCCTATTGGTTGAACAGTAGCCAATAGAAATCAAGTGTTTATAGATAAGGTTTGCCAGAATAATTTTTATATCCTCATATTCTAGAACGACTCATCTGTCTCATTCACTTTTTGAAGTACACATAACTCTCGGATTTAAATCCGAAGTTTCCGCATTTATTTTGAAAATAAATTTATTTATTTACCAAGTAACATGATCAACTAATGCAGTATTTAAAAGAAGATCTTGTCTTTGTAAAAGATTTTCACAAATAAGATTTTGATTAGCACGAACAGCAACACCATTATTAACACAAAGTGAACAAAGAACATCAAGTACTTTTGGATCTCGACCATTTCTATCAAGTAAACCAATAACTAAAAATTCAATAGAGAGAATAACCATAAATAATTCAATTTTTTATTTTTATTTACTTGCAAGTATATGTGATTCTGTAATCATATTTAATACTTCTGGACTATCAACAAGTACACTATGAAGTACTTCTAATCCTCCACTTGATGCTTGTTGTGATTGTAAACGATTAACAAGCCAATTAAGTCGTGCACTTTGAGCAAAATTTGAACAATTAGTTCGATTACCTTTAATTAATGCAGCCAAAACAACATAAAGTTTATTTGTAATATCTTCAATTTTTTCTTCAACACCTTCGAATAATGTTGATTTATCTCGACGTTCACTGAAAAAATTTATTGCTGCTATTAATATTCGAATCATTCCCTTTGCAAAACAAAAACAAAAAAAAGAAAATAATAAAATATAAATTAAAATTTTCTACTTCTTCTTGAAATAAATCTTGTCGATTTCGTAATATTTTAAGACGTAATTGTCGTTCTTCATGATCAAGTGATAATGATGGTTGAGAAAAAAAACCAATTAAATCATGTAGAAGCGCTTGTATAACATCACTTTTACTTAATAATTGATTTATTGCTTCGGAATCAAATGGTATTGAACTTTAAAAATTTTTCAAAATAGAAAATAATAAAAAACATATTTATTTTATTTTATTTACTCAGATCGATTAAATCTTCCAAGTATAGCATTACATATACGAATAACTAAAGCAGTTTTTTGTTCTTGTTCTTGAGCTCGTACAAGTCGAAAACAATCATCCATATGACCTTCAATAACTGGAATAATCTAATTAAATAAAGACATACACACACACAAAAAATATAATTTGTTTATTTTATTACTCGTTTTTCTTCAACTTTTCCAATTCCTTTTATAGTTAATTCAAGTGTTTCATAACTAATCCATAGATCAGAATCAACATGACGTATAAAAACAATTGTTTCACCATATTTTATTGTTGGTACACCTAAATTATCTTCTTCTTGATTTTCTTCGGCTTGTTTTTCCTAATGAAAAAACAAAAAAAAAAATTTCCTTTCTTTTTTTTCTCTTTTATTTACTTTTGACATTTTCATTTCAAATGTTATTGCCATAGGACTTGCATTCTTCTTTGGTATACGAGTTACTTTTGGACCTGAAATTTATTTTGTAAAAATCAAAAATAAAAAGAAAAAAAAGTATCTTTTACCATTTTCATCACTGATAACAGCTAAATAAAGGCCAGATGTAATATGTCGAAGTCGAATTAATGAACTCCAACCAACAAAGCCACTGTACCATCTGAGAAAGCCAAAAACAAAAGTAAATTGTATTATCTTTATTATTTTTATATATCCTACTTGACTTTAAAACATTCAATACGCCATAATGATCGAGCTTGTTGACAAGCAGCACCACTTTTGATAAATAAACTAAAATAGATAAAAGAAAATTTGAGAGATTTTTTTGTATTGAATATCTTGAAAATTAAACTTGTTCATTGAGCTTAGCCTCTCTATCCACGGTTGAGTTCTCTCTATGAGAAGGTCTTCGCCTCAGTTTACAGACCTGTTTAGAAGACTGAAATTCTTCTACAGGATATGTCAAAATTATAGACCCCCCCACTTTGTCATCGAATTTTTTCTCTGAAAACGAGCTGCTGAATCAAATGTAAGTAGTGATTTCGATAGCTCTCGAAGTTCTCTATCGATTGCACTATATTGGAAAATTTCAAAGATGACTTCACCAGGAGATTTTTTGAAAATGCGTGAGACGCCACCTTTTGACTTTTGAACGATTTATCAGACATCGTTTCCAATGTATCCATCTGATAGAGCTGAAAATTCTGAGCAAAATGAGTGGTCGCACGACTCTCCACGATTTTCTGGTCAAAAGTCAGAAAAACCGCAAAAAACATCAAAAATTGTGGAAAATCAGCTAAAAAAACGTTTTTTTTTACTTTTGACATACTTATAACTTCTGACCGGAAAATCGCGGAGAGTCGTGCGACCACTCATTTTGCTCAGAATTTTCAGCTCTATCAGATGGATACATTGGAAACGATGTCTGATAAATCGTTCAAAAGTCAAAAAATGGCGTCTCACGCATTTTCAAAAAATCTCCTGGTGAAGTCATCTTTAAAATTTTCCAATATAGTGCAATCGATAGAGAACTTCGAGAGCTATCGAAATCACTACTTACATTTGATTCAGCAGCTCGTTTTCAGAGAAAAAATTCGATGACAAAGGGGGGTCTATAATTTTGACATACCCTGTACAATGGTTTTTTTTCTGATTACGTCTCTCCGCTCAGTGTCCAACATGGATCAAATCCGAATTGAACTCTGGTATCGATCATTTCTCTTTTTTTTTATTTCGTAGTTGTAAACAAAGGATATGTCCTTAATATTTCACCGATATTATGTAATTGAGATAATACAATTATGCGATAGAACTTTTTCTTGTTCTTATGTATACAATCTGCAATCTATATTAGAAAATGCACTCAGTATAATATTGTTGTCTGATGTCAATAAAGAAAAATTGGTGAAATAGAAGAAAAGGTCGTACGATATATAACTTTTCCACACTCTCTTATAGATCTTTTAAATGAAAAAAAATCATTCAAAATACCTCATACCCTATATCTTCTGTGCTAGTACTTAATTGAGTTTTCCAATGAAATCCTGAAAAAAAAAACGTCTAGCCAACCTAGACCAAGCTCAACTATTATTTTTCATAATTTAACTCGAGTCTGATATTACTCAATGCTTTTATCAGTAATATATTTTTATAGAATTTTGAAGCATAATTTACTCATCTATTCTCTCAATATTCTTGTAGAACTTTGTCGATCGATTTTTAAAATGAATAATATTTTATACAAAAATAAATTATCTACTACCTTCCAGAATCATCGACTACTTGTAATTCTGATGGTGGTAGTGCTGTAATACAATGATCCATATTACCATGCATTAATCGTAGAACATCACCACCAAGAACAAATCCTAATTTTTTTTTTTTTGTTTCAATAAAGATATTCAATATACTGAATAATATCAGTTTTTTTTTAAAAACCTGGATTTTTGACACGTGCTACACCACTAGATATTGGTACAAGACTCCATACTTGTTGACGAAATGATGCATTAACTCGACCACGGTCAGTTGTTGTCGTATAGGCATGCTAAGAAAAAAAACAAAGATAAAATATTTTTCTTTCATAGAAAATTTTCTTACAAGATAACGTTCAGAAAAAACTGAAACTAATATAACATCATCATTAAAGCGTACTTTTTCACCTTCACTTCGTTGTTTTGATGCTGGATGAATTGTCCACCAACAAGATTCACCTAAAGAAAAATAATTTTATTCTATTACATATTTATCATTTTTATTTTACCTTGTGCGTCTTCTTTTAAGCCGACATCAAAAGCAAGTTTATCATTGGATGTACTAGTTGATAAACAACTCAAATACTAAAAAACAATATATATACATATTTTTTTTCCCTTGTTAAGTTCCTCTCAAAATTGAGATGTTTCTATTAATTGCTGACCAATTTTTAAGAGTTTTCTATTTTATTATCATCCTTCTTTTTCTCTACATACAAAAAAAAATACTTCAGTTCGTTATGACCTTTCCAATAGAAAAGAACTAAGTCTATACAATGGAAATGCATAAAGAATTTTGATTAGCGTTTGTTGAATTATCTCTCGAAAAGGTCATAATTTTAGCATAGCCTTTTCTACCACTACTACATCTTCAACATATCATGTAATTTGAATGCATCGGAAACAAGATCAATTTTTAGAGAGAACGAAAATTTAAATTAAAAAAAAAAAAGAAAATCTTACCATTTGACTACGATAATGTCGAAGAAGAACTGCATGACCATATAATAATGTTCGAAATGTTTGTCCACCTTGATTTGCTGATGACTGAGAATAAAAACTTTTTCTTTATTCATATTTTTAAAATCTTTTAAATGATTACTTGTTCAGTTGAAGTTGTATTAACCATTTCTTGTAAAGCGCGTACTGATACAGCTTGTTCAAGTGCAAATACACATGATGCTACATCAGGACAGCAGGCCTAATAGAATATAAAAATTGTGATAAATTTTCTTCTTCTTCTTCTTCTTCTTCTTCTATGATAATAAAAAATATATTCTACCTCATTTGATATATCTTCAAGATAACACATTCGATTTCCAAATGCTTCACCTGATAATGCCATTCGTTTAACACTTGATACAGGCACACAACTTAAACATATATGATCTTCCTAAAATTGTATTATAATAAATCCTTATTAATCAAAATAAATATTCTATTACCGTGCGTAAAAACTGAATATCATTAGCTTCAGCACCCATCATTTGTTCATCGGCCATTTTATTTATATATATTGATTAATTAATGATGATGATTTATGTTATAATCATTATTATTATGTGATCATTTGAATCTACAATTAAACAACACATAAATGTCTTACCTTTTTTTTTTTTTTTATTCAATACATTCTATTTTGATCAGTCTAGAAGAATCATGAATATATAGCATCAACTCGATGACAAGAAAAAAGTTTCAATGATAAACGGATGCTATAGAATATAACGAGAAATAATAGTAGTTATAAGGTCCTAAACGTTTACTGCTGATACTACTTAAAGGTTTAGATTATCGGCGACATTCAAGAGGAAAAAAAAGAAAAAAACATAGAAACATATGATATCTGTATACTCTATTATATAACAATATCATTATTAGAAAACAACACTGAGAGTGTTTCTTTTCTCACAAAAATAACAACAATACTATTAATCAATACTAATAATATTTTATTTACTGAATACTTTTACTAGAACTAGATTAGTTTTATTATTATTATTATTATATATCAATAATAAACTAGACAGATAGTTAAAAATAGATTAAATATGTAGACAAAAAAAAAAAAAAAAAAAAAAGTCATTTTGGTAGAACAATATTTGTCGGGAAAGAATTGTCTCATAAGAAATAAAATAGATAAAATACGACAGAGAAAGATACCACTATATTCATACGACCAATTTTTTTTTTGCTTGATTACTTTGTTTCTCTAAGGATACATACGAGACAAACGAGCAAGATATCTTTGTATGTCTAATGTATATCGTATTATTTATGAGAATAAGGCCATATAAAAGCAAGAAAAAAAAAAAGAGTTCTGCGACGAATTGATGAGAGAATAAACTAACATCTCCACACATCATTCGTCTGTCCAGACGTTATATTATAGATTAGTATATACAGTGACAAGACTTGTTTTTTTTTTGATCTGCTTGATGTGCTTTTAATCGTAATACATTACATATAATAAGTCACACTAACCTTTTGTAAACATGTAGAAACAAAAACAAAATATTCAAAATAAAATCTTTCAAGTATTCTACAAAAAAAATACATACATTATCATTATTATATTAACTTTTATTTCCGATTGATAATGAACGATGCTAACAGAATCTACATATATTTCCTGTACTATTAACAACTTGCTATAATATGATATATATATATATATATTTAGCGTTAAAAATGACAATGTGGAAAGAAAAATCATGATAAATATATAGATAAAAAAGTAATCAATAATTTATAAAGAAGAATAAAATTATTATGTATAAAAGTTGATAGGAAAATTTTAAATAATTATTGATCTATTGATTTGATAAATTGATTCTAGATAGAAAATCTAAATACAATCAGTTCCCCTATCATTTTTTATTTCATAGACAATCAATAATTTATTAAAATTTAAAAATTATTCGAATTCTGTTGACGTTAATAATATTGCTTATTATTAGGTATATCTATCATTGATAAATTGTTTATTAGTATTAGATCTCTTCAAACAATAGAAGACCCTAGGGTTTTTATTTTCATAATTTTTAATATAAAGAATTTTTCGCAAAAAATTCAATCTAGTTGGAGAATTTAGAAAAAGAAAAGTTTAGAAATAATATTGACTTCAATCTTAATATAATGAGACATATTTTGATGTAAATATATTATTTAAAGTTTAAATGTTGCAACAAATGAATTATTTAAGGAAAGTCTTCTATTACGTCTAATTTGTCATTCCTCCGAAAGGGAGATTTTCTATTGCAGGAAAAGTTTTACTAGTCTATAGTAAGTAATTATCTGCTTACGAATGTTAGTTATTGTGAAAATCCATTAAAACAAGTCGGAATAAGATAGTTAAAGAATCTTACATTACTTTAGCTTGTTGATGTTTTTGTTTTTCATTTATTTCTTTAAGTTTTATGTTATTATTACAATGAATATTCCTTTATTTTTTCTTTGACATTGACGTCATATGAACAACTATAATACTTATCAATATTCAACGAAGTTTATTTATATTTTAATTTGTTGATATTATGAATAGAAAATCTTCATAAGAATGTTTATTCCATATTTCACGATGCTCGTTTATTTTCATAGGTTTAATTTAAGAATTTAATATGAACATATATTTGTTTTTCTAGCTGTCAAGTAATTGTCAACAAAAAAGAAAACTATACACATTAGGAGTGTGTAATCTAGCATAAAACCTCTAGAAAAGAACAACAAAAATTCTCTTTTTTTTTTGTGCAAATATTTTATACAAATAGCTGTATAGGCTGACACAATGAATAGATCAAACATTAGAATGACAGAAGATAAACACCTGATAAAACAAATAAGTATCTTCTACATATAACTATGTATTTATCTGTATAATTGGAGTTACTTCGAAAAAACGATGTAATCATAATCTGTTATATCATCATGGATGATTAAATAGCTTTATTAGTAATTCATTACAGTGTAAGTAGTAATTGTTATTATAAAGTAATACAAATTATGTCAATATTTGAGATGTACTAAGTTGAATACAAGTCCTTGGTGAAGTATCGAGACATATTTCTTAACACTTGAAAACCAGATTTAGTAGAAAATTTTTTTTTTGTATTTAAAAAGATAATGTTTGATTATTAATATAGGTTAATATAATTAGAATTTTTAATTTCGATTTATCATAATAAAATTTCAATATAAAAACATGGTGAAAATGTCTTTGCAATATAAGAGTTGAGTTTTGATTATGTGTATTAATCGAAAAATTCTTTCTCGTGTTATGTTTCTATTAATGAAATATAAATTTGGTTAAAATTATAAATTAAAAACAAATATTGCCTTCAGAAAATTTTTACAGAATCAGTAGTAATTTTTCCAAATATATTACTGAGGTCGAATAGTTCTCTTTATCGAACAGTATAGTTTGTTTACATCTTGACCTAATATTCATTGTCAAATAAATATTTTTGAGGGCTATCAAGCTTGTTAAATATGAGTCTTACAAGTGCTCTCATACACCATCGATTCGTAGGATAAAAAAATTCTCCTTTTATATATAGATCCTCTTCAGGCTTTGCTCTTTTAGACAAAAACAAATCAATCCAATGTTCTCTTATTGAGATATAAATATTGACATTTTTTTTTTTGTTCAAAGACTTTTCCATCATTTATTATGATCTAAAAAAAAATACTCTAATATCTTTTATTTATTAGTATCGATTTCCTAACTGTATCTCAACAAAAAACAAAAAAAAATTATATTTCTCATTGAAATTCATATTGTATCATAATTTTATAATAATTATAAATAATCAATATTGTCTATTGATAATATTTATTTTCTGAGTATATATTCACAAAAACAATAAAATAAAGAAGAAAAAAAAGTTTTTCATTAAATCATATATATATGAAAGTAGTACTTATAAATAATTGTATATTTTGATTTATGAGAAGCATCCTTTTCATTCATATCCACGCTACTCTTTTAATGATATGTTTGTTTTTCTCATGAAATATAAATTAAAATTAATAGTGACATTAATAATAATTGAAATCGACCAGACAAAAACAAATGATATTTATATTAGTTTTGTAAATAACGTTTTTCTATGGTACTTAACATAGACATCTAATCATATATCATTACATGAAATTATTTTATGTACTAATATTGTTTTTAGTCGTACGATATGTACAACACGATGTGATTACTGTTATTAATCATAGGAAGATTGTTTTATTCTTTATATTTTAAGACACATTTCTTCACTATTCTTTTACTTAATTTTCTAGAAATGAAATAAATAGTTCATATAATAGGTGATCTATAAAGAATAGATCTCTCTGTATTTTGGATACTTCTCAGCACCTTTTCAAACATAAGAAAAGTGCGATTCTCTAGAAATTTGCTCCTTTCACTTAAACAAGACAGCATACCTTATTTATTTAGACTCAATGAAACGAATAGATTCAACAATATGTCACGTTCAAAATTCTTTTTTCTTTATTACAGTTTTTGCATTCATCTTTGTGAATGATCATACCAAACTTTTAATCATCATACAATATCTTAATCAGAAACTATCTCTAATGGAATCTTCAGAAGAATCGAAGCTATAATTATTTAAACAAATGAATCATTATTGTTAATTGATAAGATATAAATTGTCATAATTCTTTTGAAACTTTGTTTATATGACCATCTTTAATATTCTTTTGCTTTTGATATTACTCATAAAGAAATATTAATTATCTTCATTATCTAGAAGAAATATCTCTCTATAATTTACTTCTTTCAAAAAATAACGTTCTCTTCTATAAGGTTAAAAGTACACGAATACCAAAACATGGTCATATATACAAAGTTCGAAAGAAATGATGACAGTTTCTGTCTAATCGATTAACAATAATCGTTATTTACTCGAAAGATTAAGTCTTCGATTCATCTGAAAAATTCATTAGAGTTAGTTTCTGATTGAAGCTCTTGTATGATTAAGAAAAAGATTGACAAAAGTATTTTACAAAGAAAATGACTCATTATAAATCTATTCATTTCATTGAGTCTCAACAAATAAGATATATGTTCCGTTTGAGTGAAAGATACAAATTAGTAGAGAATCCAATCATGATTCTATCAAAAAAAACAACAACAATTGTGCACTTATGTTAAAAGGCTACTGAGAGAAATATCGAAAATACTAAGAAGTCTATTCTTTATTGGCCATCTGTCATTTCTATAGCAAGATATTGTTGACATATGGTCTCTAGTCGTATATCAACAACTTCTATCATGTTTGTTACGATTTGGCGGAGGTGTGTGTGTGTTTTTTTTTAGTAATAGACAATTTATTATTGAAAATATTTATCATAAATTTTATGAATTAACGAAATAAAGAAGAAAAAAAAAGAATCCAACTACATTCATATAAAACAATTTGTTGAATAGAATTGTTTTATCTATCAATCAAAAGAGAGAGAGAGAAAAAAAAAATAATAAAAACACAAAGTATACATGAGAAAATACAAACAGTAAAAAGAAAAAATCATATTATTAAATAATAATACAACCGACATGTTTATTAAGAAGACGATGACATGAATGATAATTTTGAAGAAATTCTAATTGACGTACATTAAATGAACCACGTCGACGTTTACGAACAAAATCAATTGATTCTTGTGGATTCATACCTGCTTCACGGAAAGCCATGGCAACAAGAACAGGTGATCTATAATAATAATAATAATAATAATAAAAATATATCTTTATTAAATCAACAAACCGGCCAAGACCATGAACACAATGTACAGCTATACAACCATTTTTATTTTCTTTAACTATATTCAACCATTTCTTACGAACAAATGAATCAGGTGCACTTCCATCTGGATATTCAAGATGCTACAAAAAAAAAAAAAAAACACAAATCAATATATGAAATTTAATAAAACATACATAAAATTTAATTCCAGCTTCTTCAATTGGTTTTGAATCATAAGTTTTTTCTGAAACTCGTACTAATGCTGTAACACCATATTTTAAACAAGTCTATGAAAAGAATATTACAATAAAAATATAGAACAAAAAAAAAACAAGATTTCATTTTCATTATATATACTTCAATAAATGATTGAACATTTTCATCATCTGGACTATCAGTAATAAGAAAACGAAGAGTTTTATAACGAAGTTCTGTTACTGATGGATAAGTAAGATCATGTATCATAGGCATTTTATTTTGTTCAATTGAATTTAATAGAATTTCTTTTTCTTTTTGTTTCTAATCTCGAATTTTTGTTGATATAAAACACCAATCAAATTTGTTTGAACAATATCGATAAAAATTATATGTATTTAAATAACGTACTAGTCAATCTTGTGCTCGACAATATTCGCCCGAAATCGTGCAATCGTGCACGTATTTGGTCTAATAAAAAGAAAAAAAAAAAACCAATTGAATATGATATAAATTTAATTGAAAAAAAAAAAAAAACATTACCCTTTTTTTCGGTGTATTTTCACCGTCAACAATTGTAGTCATGGAATATTAACAAGACTTTTTGTTAATGTTCACTAAGAATACGAATTTAATTAATATAATCTAAAAAAACAAAAAATTTTCTACTGAACATATCTGTCAAAAAAAAATAATTGATAAAGAGAACCGCACTTATACACATACAATGCAAAATTAACTTCCACCGAAGCATAGGTGACTAATAAAAAAAAGAATGACAACAAAGAACTAAAAATCGATCAATGGCGTATATTTATTTGTATTAATATACTATTTTGATGCAATTAAAAAGAAAATACGTGAAGATTCATATGCAATGCCATAGTGAATTGTAAAAAAAAACGAACATGAAATATTCCCTCAAGTAAATGATACGATTGTGAAAGAACGGAAATTAATAGACGCAAAATATATACTCATGATGGATTACATCAGATAAAGAAAAGAAGAAGAAGAAGCTTAATTCATCAAGATGGAAATGTTTTTATTCGTGGATTACTGGCAATGCGACAAGCAAACGAAGTGTTACTTGCTCGTTCTTTTGTATTAATGCGCATGTGTATTCATATCGTTTGACAACAAATAACAATTCTTAAAGGCAATAGAAAGAAAAGAAGAAGAAAAAACAACGTCAAGCAGATAGATTTTATCAATAACAATATACATATCATTGGTAAATTGAAAAAAGACATAGGAACATCCTAATGTCGTATATATGACTATTTTTCTTGTAATTAATATACGTAGTGCTATGGAGCAAAAAAAAAATCATAGTACACAAAAGTCTAATAAATAAAAGACTAGAGAATATTACAATGAATTCTTTTCTTCCTTCATTCCTTTGATCAGTGTATAATAAGAAAGTGAGCATTAACAGATTGGCTAATTTAGTTCAAAAAAAAAAAAATACGCAATAAGCATCTATGCGTGGTGATTAGATTATCTAATAAGTTATTTTTGTCTTTGAAAATAAATGATGAACAATGATCCTTTTTTTTTCTATGATATAGAACAAAAAAACAAACTCATTCGCATTTCTTTTGCTCTTTTATTAATGATTGTTCTTGTTCAAATTTTAGATCATATATAATTGGTAATTGATCAATTCCATATTGTTTCATTCCAATTTGTTTAGAAATATTTTTTAAATTAAAACGTTTTAATAATGTTGATTGATAAAAATAATGATGAATATTTTGATTATTAAAATTAAATATTTTTAAAAATTTTGATAAAAATGAATAATAATCTTGATTATATGGTATTGAAGAAAATTTTGTTAATGTCATTATAAGATGATTTAAATGAAAATTTGATGATGAAGCAATATCAAAACGTTGATGAAGTAAATAAAAATTTTCTATTTGATTTATAGTTGTACCATTTATTAATGATAATAATGTTTCATATAATTCACTTTTATCAACTATTGAAAAATGAGATGGTGAATATGTATTAACAATTGATTCAAATAGATTTGATAGAGAATCTAAATAAGAAAATTTATGTTTTATATAAATAAAATTTTCAATAAACATCGAATTGACTAAAATTATTTCGAGAAGGTTGCAACTCGTCACGTGATGGGTTGAATTTTTCAGAAAAAACAGGGCTTTCGTAACGCTAAAAATAGGGATATACGAGAAAACAGGGATATCGTAACAAAATTTACAGGGCAATCGTAGCTGTTATTTACAGGGAGTCCGTAACAGTTTCAGAGTTTTCGCAACGAGCCAACAGGGATTTCGTAACAAAAATTAGGGATATCGTAACGAAGTCACATATCAAACCACCGGTTACGATCACCCTGTAAAATTCGTTACGATAGCTCTGATTTTTTGTTACGAAAGCCCTGATTCTGTCGTTACGAAACCTCTGTTACGGACTTTCGTACTGTCAATTTGTTACGAAACCAAGACAAGAAAAATCGTGACGAGTTGCAACTTTCCCATTATTTCTTATACAGAAAGAAACCTTTTTGATCTTTCTATCAAAAATAAATTCCTATATACTTTATCAATAGTCCAATCGATAGACAAATTTAAGATCCCGCTCCTCAAAAATCAATCTAAGACTAGGTACGCTAAAATCGCATGAAATTTTCAGTCCTATACTATAGTCTGTGAGGGAGATATCCATCAAACAAGGGTCAAAAAAAAAAAGCTCATTTTGCCTCCAAAAATTCTCCCTGGTCTATATACGTTTGAAAGAGCATGCCAGAATGCAATACTATCGAGAGTCCTTTTTTAGAAACTCTTATCTTTCAAGCAGAGAAGAGGGCTAACAAGTTCAATAAACCTATAAAACGAGAAAAAATGAAAAAGATTTTTGTTTTTGAATCGAGGATGATGAGCTATCTCTTTCTCTGCATTTATCTTAATTTCGATCATTCTGATGAAAAGTGACTTTTTTTTTTTTTAAGGGAAGGTAGGCCTTAATATCAAACTCAAATCTCATTGGAATAGTGTAATCATGAATATGTTAAAAGTGTTTAATAACTTTTATTAACAATAATCATTTATTTGATATACTACGATTTGTCAGTAATGATTGAGTTAATTCATTTTGTTTCATTCATAAATAAATTAATAGTAGGAAAGCTTTTTTTTGTTTTGTTTTTTTTTTGTTTGAATGACAGATGTCTGTTATATATAGATTGACATTTTCGTCGTTGTTTTCACAATATACATATATATACTGACAATATGTGTCAGTTAGAAATGATGATTATCATAATAATATGTTTCTATGTTTTCTAGTTCTACTGCATAAAACTAAAAATAGATTCAAGACTAGTAATACTATATATATATAATTAGATGTATTTAATGAAGATTAAATTTTCTTAAATAATGCCTATGAATAATATGAAGATGAGCATAGTTAACAAAAATAAGTTTGTTTTTTTTTTCTTCTACAAAATCTCATTTATATCATACTTCTATGAAGTTTTAGCAAGTAATGAAGAAAAAAGGCGTGTATATACCATGTTATTATTTTTAATAGAAATATTAAATGATTGAATCAAAAACAAAAAGATTTTAATGACAAACATATTGTCGATGTAAGTTTTTATACTTTTCCTAATAGAAAAATCATATTATGTTAGTGATATTTAATTTCTATCATCTGTAAAGATCTGAAGAAAAAAAAAAACCTGAATTTTTTTTGTTTTATTAAACTTACTTGAAGGTAAATTTTGAAATTCTTTTAGAAAAAATTCTTTTGTTTTTATTACATAAATTAATGATCCTGGTTTTGAATTTTCAATTAAAATTTGTTGAATTTGTTTTTCTTTTTCATAAATTTTTTCAAAATTTTTTTCATAATTTAATTCAATATTATGATTAAATATTTTTGATAAATTTTTCATATATCTTAATTTTGAATGATTATCTGTTATTGTTTCTAATAATATTGATGATCGTCCATAAAATTGATAATAACGAATAGATTGTAAATAAATTAAATAATTTAAATTTTTTAACCATAATGAATATGAAAATAATTGTTGATTTTCTTTTATTTTATTTATATGTTGAATAAATTCATCAAGTAAATTATCATTAATAAATCGAAGTAAAATAATAATTATTATTATTGATATTGCTGTTAATTCTATATCAAATGATGTTGAAATAAAACGATGACCAGTTAATTTTATTTCAAGAATTCTTCGACATATTGATTCAAATAATATACGTGTATAATTATCAAATGGAAAATAAATTTGTTGACAAAAAATTTCACAATAATGTAAAAGTATTTCATAGAAATATGTTAATGATTGACATATACATTGAGATATATAAGGTTTTATAATTGGTTGAATAAAATTATTATAATAAAAAAATAAATTTCCCGAATGTATATTCATTTTTTCAAGATTAAATCGATCACGTCCTGTTGCACGCATCCATTTAGGTAAATAATTTTTTATATTATAATATGGAAGTTTATTTGTATTTATCCATTCAATTAATTGTTTTATTGTTATTGGACAATTAATTAATGTACAAGCACTATTGAGAAGAAAACGACATTTCTTTGTAAAATAATTTTATACACAAAATGTAAAGATTAATCAAAGCTATGATACAATAGGTTCTTCTAGTGTATTGACGAAAAGAATCTATTTTAGTTAAATTGTATGTTAACCCATTACTCCCTATAGATCGGTTACAAAATTTTAAAAAAAAGCCTATTTTTTCATCATTCGGCTTGTCCACGTAACCAGTTTAAAAAATGTTTTTTTTCGATATGGGCACATCTAAGCGCATTTTATGGTACAGTGTTTTACACTGATTATGAATTTGGACATTTTTCTTAAACGAATTGGGTTTTGGCATCGAAAACCGGGTTTTAAAGTTTTCAAAAATCGTATTTTCAATTTTCTAACCAAGGAATTTAAAACTAAAATGCAGAGTAATATACCATTCGATGCAGAATTTAATTCTCTACAAAATGGCCTATTCAGTTTTTACTCTCATTCCTAAGAGCAACTTCTAACCTCTTGTACAGTTTCTAACTTACTGTACAATTATTGAACTTCCATGTCGATGTAGCAGCTTGATATTTTTACAGAACGATATATGTACGGCAGTGATCAATATATGTGAACATTAAATATTTTTAAGCATGTTAAGTGCTTCAAATTTGATCGACAAAAAAACATGTCACAGCGTTACGTTTGTTTTTTGCATTTTTTATCTAAGCAAAAATAGTTTAGAAAAATTATTTTTTACTTCTTGAAAGCTCATTCAATTCTCTACAAAACTGGCACCATAAGCATTTCATTTAAAGAAATAATTTGTCAAAAAATTCGAGTTTCATAAGCAGCCCTAGAGAAAAAGGGTCCTTTTTTGTCACAGTGTTATGCGATGATAAAACCTTTCTAGAAACGCGAGAGTTCAGTCAAACTAGGTCGTTCTTGCAACATGAATAGAGTATCATGAGCTGCGTCGAATGACGTTTGAACGACCTTATGCCTTTCGAGATAACTGCAAAGCAATTTGTCAAAATGTCACAGCGTTACATTTGGACAAGCTGCATTCCGTCTTAGAAATGTCGAAATTATAAAATCGATAATTTTGAAAATAAAACATTCACTATCATCAAGAAGTAGAAATCTTTAGAGCTTGCTGTATTATATCAATGGATGAAGCGATCTACTAGTGATTAATATAAGTCTCGAGAGTTGTAAATTTAGATCAATTATTGCTATTTGTTATTATTAATAATCAATCACCTTTCATGCCAGATATTTTTATGATAGTCTAATATTTTATTTAAAAATTTATCGATTAATCAATTAAAAAGTAAATGATTTTTGACGATATAGGTCTTTTGAAAGCTATTAGTAGTGGTTGTAACTAAACTGGAAAATTTACGATCACATAAAGTCTCAAATCTAGAGAGCTGCACCGGGTTTTCTGGACCCGATCAAAGAATTGTGAACCATTCTATCATCTTAAATCCTGAATCATTATTTGAACATGGATTTTGTAGAGAAATGTTTGCTCTTTCAATCTATGTACTTAGAAATACACAACGACCATTTATAACCAAAATTTTTTAAATAAAAAGGTCTGGGTCCAGACCCGGACCCGACCAGACCCGAAACTCTGGACCCGGATATTTTTATTTAAAAAATTTTGGTTATGAATGGTCGTTGTGTATTTCTAAGCACATGGATTGAAAAAGCAAACATTTCCCTACAAAATCCATATCCAAATAATGATTCAGTATTTAAGATGATAGAATGGCTCACGATTCTTTGACCGGGTCCAGAAAACTCGGTGCAGCTCTCTACTCGAATCCTTTGTTCGGAAATGAACAGTTTTAGTTATAAATGATGCAATCGATTCTCGAACTCAGTTTTTCAAATCTTTATTTTAATAAAAAAATAAAGGTAAAGGTAAAGATAAGACGACTATTGAAGATCTAACTAATAAGGGAATCTCTCTCGATATCAAATTGCTTGTTACCCGAGACGATGTTTATTTGATGAATAATAGAAAAGTCTAGAATGGTCTGATTTTTCGAGGCACTGTTCTTCAGATATCAATATTTTACTAGATTTTTTCAATAAAAACCTATGGTCATGTAGAAAGTCGACTTTCGACTTCAAACTTTACATGAATAAAGTTCTCAATGAGATTAGTTGATTAAACAAGTTACAACTTTTCTATTATCTCTTATTCTGAAAAATTGAATATTCGAAATTCTCTCATCTGTAAAAGTAAAAAGTCAATTTTCGATATCTCAAGAATGAAGACTTGAAAAACTAAACCATTCTAGCAAATGAATATCGTCTTGGTTGAAAAGCGATTTGATATCTGAAAAGTTTCCTTCGTAAGATCTGTTTCTTTTGAGTTTTTTTTTTTTTTCTTACCAATGAATCAAACCAATAAGAATATCAAGATTAAGTATACATAATTTTTTTTGTAAAATATGTGTATTTAATTTAGCAAATTGATCATATCGTTCTGTATAAATTAATTTCGATAGAATATTTGTTTTTAATCTTCTTTCTTCTTGTTTTATTAATATTCTTTGTTTATTCGTATCAAGTATTCCATTAGAAGATAAATATCTTAAATAAAGCATAAATGTACATTCAATAAATTCATTATGTTTTTCTTTTTTTATATAATTTAAATCAATAATTGATTGAATTTGTTTATTTAATATATAACTATATACTTCATATGAACTCCAAACATGTTGTTCTAATAATAATTGTTCATTATCATCAACAGATATATGTTGTATTGGTAATATTATTTCATCTGTTTGATCTATTGAATGTGATATTATTTTATTATCTTCAAAAATTTTAATTTCTGGTATTGTTTCATCAAATTTTGATGATACTTGTGTTTGATTAGGTACACGACGACCTAATTGTGCATTACCTTCATTAGCAAATGAAACATGTATTTGTAATGATATATTTTGTGATTGACATATAACACAATAGAGACGTCCATCAATATGTTCGAATTGATTTGAACCACAATTTTGACATAGTTGATGTGACATTTTTATTAACAAAATAAAAATCTATAAAAACAAACAATTTGAGAGTTTAATAATATGTTACAAACATTCTATACATGATGATATAGTGTTTTTTTCTATGAATTAAAAATCTAACTTAATTCTAGTATCTGATAAAAATACTAAAATCTGTTCTAAAGACGTTTTTTCTTTTCAGGGAGAAAATCGATTTAATTAGACAATTTTTTAGTCCGAGAAACAATCGGTCTGATTACAACTTTGAAACAGATACTGTTAGCGAATTGCGTATATTAATCAGAATCCAGATGAAGGCACATGTGTGCTTAAACTGTACTAATACTCGTACACTCATATCACGCTATATATATTTTTTTTCATACATAGAACGATAATTGAAGACTTGATGAATCTCATTGGATAATCGAATTGACTAATCATAAATTTATTTCGAACTAAAAAAAAATTAAAAGGAATATTTATATTGAATATCAAAATTTTTTGATTTTATAATTTCATAGAGAAATAAAAAATTTATTATTTAAAACAATAAATGACAATTGATCTTGTTAAGACCAAGTATAAAAATTATTCTCAGTGGAAAAAGTATATCCGAAATTGATCAACATGTTACATAAATAGAACGATCGAAAAATTTTCGATTGATTTTGGTAATTTTGATGTTTGTGTTTTGAAATTCAACTTAACTGAACTGACGAGGAAAGTTCTCCAATTGATTCATCGCTTTTGACTCGAGACTACGTATCATCATGTAGATTCTATTGAAGTATGAATACTCCAAAAAAGAGGCTGGTTTATTGTGAAAGTTTCAGATATTTTCATCCTTTGTACATCAAGATACAGCTATAGTAAGAACGTGTCTTGAGTATTGTTCATATGCACCAACAAATTTGATGTTCATATTTCAAAGTTGAAGTACAGCCCATCCCTATGCAAAATTTTAAGTTAAAATTCAAAAATCAGTTTTTTTTCCAGAGTTCTTGAGGTACGACAGCTTTAATTGAAAAAATATCATAAAAATGCAGTATCTTGGCAGTAGTAAGCTATAGCTCGTTCAAAAAGTCCGTGCGTGTGACTATTTTTTGAATAACTTTTGCTAGGAACAAGATAGAGACCTGCGGTTTTCGCCGTTCGATAGCCAAGGCGAAGGAGCATCTTTTCACTAGCAAAGTCTTTTCTGAGGAGCAATCTCGAAGTCGATTTCTCATAGGATCTTTGGAAAACTAACTTGGATTTCTCAAAACTCACATGGAAGCCTTTTGATTTTTTTGCATATTTGGAATCTCCATTAAAAACTGAGTCAATCCATATATGTTTAGAACGTTTTCGAGACACTTTTTTTTCGTCGAAACCCTATGCCCGAGGGTCATGTCAATAAATAAAGTCAGTCAAAACGCCGTTTTTATCGCTTAGTCTTTCGTCATTTGGTGCTCTAGTAGTATTTTACAACTTCTAAAGTTGCTTTCCACTGTCCAAGTAACCTTTTGACTAACTTTATTTATTGACATGACCCTCGGGCATAGGGTTTCGACGAAAAAAAAGTGTCTCGAAAACGTTCTAAACATATATGGGTTGACTCAGTTTTTAATGGAGATTCCAAATATGCAAAAAAATCAAAAGGCTTCCATGTGAGTTTTGAGAAATCCAAGTTAGTTTTCCAAAGATCCTATGAGAAACCGACTTCGAGATTGCTCCTCAGAAAAGACTTTGCTAAAGAAAAGATGCTTCTTCGCCTTGGCTATCGAACGGCGAAAACCGCAGATCTCTATCTTGTTCCTAGCAAAAGTTATTCAAAAAATAGTCACACGCACGGACTTTTTGAACGAGCTATAATTGTACGAACTCTTCTCAGAGTAATTATAAATCATTAGGATCTACATGATCACTTAGGAATTATGAGCATTTTACCAAAGGCTTTTTAGCCGATTTTTAGCGAATACTGATCTTCTGGTTACCATTTTCTGATGGTTAGAAACTTAGTTTTGGCTCTGCAAAATAGAATAGCAACGTTTTTGTCCTTTTTTGAACTTTAAATTTGAATGAAATGATTCGTACATCGTTTTCTTAACGATTTAGTCACGCTATTCTCTGCACTGATTAGAATTTTTAGCTTGTCAGATATTTTTTAGCATTCTCTAGAGTGACTATGTGTACGAGCGACACCTCCAGTTCAGTTGAAAGTATCCTCTAACCATATGATCAGTTAAGAGGGCATTATGTTAGAACTATGCCACACAATCACGTGTGATCTACTGCTAGAATTGATCAGAAGGTGTTTGAACACTCATCTGTTACGATTGAACGGATATTTGTACTTTAGTGTATGAATTTCCCCATTTTAGTAATTCTCTTTACTTACTCTGTTTGAAAGGGTATTTGTCAGCAATATGCCTAAAAGTTATGAGTTTTTGCGAGAGATAAAACAACTGATATTCAATATGATCAAGTTTGTCGAGAGTGAAAAGGATGATTCCGTAACACCACTGAATAATGTCAACAATCGCCTAAAATCCATGCTGGATATCTCAATGGCATTCGTCGAAAGATTGAAAAAAGAGATGAGAGAAGAAGAAATTCGAATATCGAATAAAGAGAGGATGATTAACGAGGCGAAACAGAACCAGGAAAATCAAGAACTTCAGAGGGCTTGTTAACTTCGACATGGAAGATCAACATTCTCTTCTACTATCACTATCATCGAGACCACAATTCCTGTTGCAATTCCACCACACAAACGTGAGCATTCTAGTTGTCCAGCTATCATGCTTTCCGAAGAAGAACAAGAGAATATTCCGTAAGTGAGAAGACAGAAAGGAAAAGTATCGATATCTATCAGTTGTTTAGCTATCACGTTCATCTCGCATTAGCGGAGCGTATATATTTCACCGTTGACAAAGTACTTTCTCGAATCTTGGCTGACAATGCTGACTTTCCGGTCTGCTCGAAAACCTCGTTATGGCACTGGATGAAGAAGCTTGGCTTTGAATACAAGAGAACGTCTAAAATCGTCGTACGTCTTGATGCTCCTTTTTTTATGACTGCTCGCGCATGATACTTTGCAGCCATAGACGAGCTACGTACGAATGATACCAAGATTTTTTGGCATGATGAGACCTGGTGTAGCGAAAATGAAGAGAAGCGTTTCGTTTGGACTGACATACAGCGATCGACTACGCCATACAGACGGCAAAGGCAAATTTTTATGACAAAGAAATGTATAAGAATACAAAGTTTAGGCAAGAGACTCGTCATCTCTGCTCTCATGACGAATTCAGGTTTTTATGTGCCATCAATCGATATCTTCGAATACGATGAAGATCATAGTAAGGACTTCAGACAGTTTGTTACACGGATCGATCAAACCTTATCTCTCCTACGAAAACAGCTTGGTAGTTGCTCTCGAATCTATTTTTTCTTTTTCTAACATGAAATATCTTTCTACGAAAAAGTGCGAAGATTGTCTTGGTGATTGACAATGCTCCATGGTATAATCGATTAACAGAAGATACCATAGGACCCAAGAAATCATCGACTGGCTCAAACGTCACAATGTCTCTGTTCCTGTAAAGGCTACCAAAGCAGAACTGTTTGAGCTAGTCGTTGATAGCCTACCAAAGAAGCGTCATGTGGTGAATGAGGCGACAGCAGAACACAATATTAATATTTTACAGTCAATTGTTCCTCTTCGGAAGATTTTACGACTTCATGAAAGCATTTGCAGCTTGCCTCCCAAGCATTGTATGTTGAACCCAGTCGAATTAGCCTGGGCTAATATGAAAAATTACGTGTGCAATAACAAGATCAACTTTCGCCTGAGCAAAGTTCGAAATCTGGCCCAGCACAGGATGACATCTTTGGATGCAACAACCGTCACTGTCTATCTCTACCATATATGTAGCACCGAAAATACGTTCAAGAAATCGAACAATGTCACGGAACAAATAGAGGAAGAGATAATCGATGAAGATGACGACGATTTCGTCTGATCGCATACTCTTTGAACTATTCTTGTTGTCATTTATCTTATCATTCGTTGTCAAAAAAGATCGTTCGTGTACATAGTTACTCTGGAGAATACTAAAAAATATTTGACAAGCTGAAAATTCTAATCAGTGCAAAGAATAGCGTGACTAAATCGTTAAGAAAACGATGTACGAGTCATTTCATTCAAATTTAAAGTTCAAAAAAGGACAAAAACGTTGCTATTCTATTTTGCAGAGCTAAAAATAGGTTTCTAACCATCAGAAAATGATAATCAGAAGATCAACATTCGCTAAAAATCGGCTAAAAAGTCTTTGGTAAAATGCTCATAACTCCTAAGTGCTTCCATTTAAAAATTTCGATCTTGTATAGTTTTGTAGGTTCGCGGTTGGTAGTTCGAATGCAATGCAGAAAATTGAAAATTCACCTCAGCAACCTTACGCAAAATGTTTGCGTTTGAAAAACAGTGCAGATAATCCATACAAAAATTATCAGAAACAATATACATTATATGGTTTGATGCGTCTTGATCTCCTCTTTCCAATGGTGAAAACCACAGGTCTCTATCTCGTTTCTAGAGAAATTTATTCCAAAAACACTCACTCCTCTTCTATTTTGAAGCGGACAATCTAGAAGATTTCATGAGACTCTATGAGACATGAAAAATTTTTTTTGAATTCTGAAATTTATAGAAATTAATGGTTATATCATTTCTTTGATATGAATTATTATTAAGCATCCCAATATACGATATTGTGCAAATTGATTTGAACGTTAGTATTGATCAGGAAATGCTTTTAATGGATTTCATGTTTTTCAACATTCAGAATAATAATAATAAAATTAGATACAAAGATAAATAGTATTATGTCTTGTTTTTTTTTTTTTTTTTATTGATGAATAATAAATAAATCTAATAATAAAAATAATTATGTTCAGAAGATCATTATACATGAAATCAATGAAGAACAATTGTTTATGATTATTTCTAATTATAATAAAATTATTTATTTTATTTAATTAATATACATCAATATTTATCTTGTTTTATATCGAATAAACAAAAACAAAAAACTAATTTTTCTAATCTGAATATGATAAGGTACTTTATCGATTATTTCATTTGAAAATCTAAAGAAACAAAAACAAAAAAGAATTATTCATACTAATTTTTGAAATTCATTGAATTTGTTTGATTCACTGAACTTATCTATTGCTAGTATATAATACATTCTAGTTTGAGTTAAACAAAGTTATATCTCCAAGGATTATGTTCTTACTCTCCGTTAGATTTCCGTCTTCACTCTCATCGTCTCACTTCTTTATTGGTTTGATCTTATTATTTTGTTGTTTTCCTTAGTCATAAAAATATCGATAAAATTCTCAAGAAATATAAACAAATTCAGATTTTCCTTTTTTTTTTTGTACTGTAAGAAGTACATCAAAATCCAATAACGCATAATACATCAGTAGTGATCTATAGACAACGTTCAGGTAAAAATTGCATTTTTTATCCCTTCTCTCCTCTCCAGATTTGTACATTTTCATTAACCTCTCCTGAACGTCCAATATAAAAAAGATGAGATGTGAAGTATCGCTGTGTCTTACCTTAACCTGCATTCACACCCATACCCTCAAAATTCCATGGAAAATTGTGTGAAAAAAAAAAGAGAAAATATTCATAGTAAACATCTGCACATTCAGAAACGTTTGACTCCTTCCTCATCTTTGTCGAGATTTTTCATATAGATGAATATTAGTATTTCTTATTCAATAAAACGAAAAATTCTCTGCATTCTATCATATATCTTATATTAAATTATTAATAAACAGAAATGATCAATCGACAATATATATATATATATATTTGATTCAAATGTCTTAATAAACATTTTACTGAAAATTATGATTCGAAGAAAAATAAAATTTAGACATATTCATTATTATCTTGAAATCAAAGAGAATTGTGTCTTATCATTATTATAATATAAAAAAGTATTAAATGTACGAAGTAGAAAAAAAAAATTTTTTTTTCTTCCTATAAATCAATATAATACTATTTAACTTACTTCTCTTTGAAAAGAAGAAATATTTCTTAAAACAAAAGAAAATCTATTTAAGATTTGAATCATATATTAATCGATTAGTAATACTTCATTTTATAAATAATATAGTCATAAATATTTCAATTCTTAATTATAAATGCAATCATCAGATCTATGAAATATAAAAAACTAATCTTCTTTGTTTCTCTCCTATATTCACGCATTGATATGATCATAGATAGATAGATAGAGATAGTCGCTCATGCTTTGTGAAATCATATTGCTTGCATGTTTCACATATGTCACCAAGATTCTACATGCATAACAATGCTTTCTCAGATAATTTCCGGAAATGTTGAGTATGATAGTTATTCCGAATAAAAGAAGAAAAAAAAAAGAAAACGAGAAGCCTGTCAGTTTGTCATTTTGATTACTTTATTTTCATATGAAAAGGCATGAAACAAACAAAAAAAAGAAAAAGGTATATTACATGATAAATGATAGTAGCAATAGTAAAGGAAATACAGAAGGATAGATTTACATAATAATTATGCGCATATGTCGGCTTTAATTCAATCGCTAACGATAAGAGCATCGTGCCTACTTAGTTTAGATACAGTACTTAATGCGCATTTCTCGTTTTCTGTTTTTCTTTTTTCGTCTAAAATTTGTGAAGAAATCTTTCTTATTTTGCTTTTGCTTGTCGGGTTTTTTTTTTCTCTTAATCTGTTTGTCTATTCAACGAGTGAGGAAAGATGGAACAACTACATAAAATATTACCATAATTTATTGAATCTATTCTATAACATCGATCTCTAACAAATTCAGAGATATGTTGACAATATTATACATTATAACTATTATAAGATTGTAGAAAACAAATCCGAATAGAGTTATTCGTAGTTTCTTTTTCTTCTTTTTTTTTATTACAAATAGTTTATTACCGATTTAATCAAATGCACGTTGATATAAAAAGAAGAGAATTCTGTTGTATTTTTCTATTTTTATCGGCGAACACATCAAGTGTTGTTTTTTTTTTTTTTTTTCTATTCTAGAGAACTAATTATTATGAATAGTAGAACCAACTATTACTGTTTATAAAAAGAAAAATTTTCATAGAAATTGATATTAATAATCTTAATTCAAAAATATTATACGCAATTATAATTATCAAATTTCAAGTAAGATTATATGTGCAATGTGTTTGATGAATTTCTTTTTTTTTTTTTGTATGAAAAGAATTTTTAATCCATGGTTGAATGATTTTAATAAAAAAAAAAAAGAAGAAGAAGAAAATATTTGCTTTTTCTTTTCTACAAATATCAAGATTAAAGGAAGAAAAAGAAAATCGATTTTTATAAGCATTATTTTTAATACTTACATTTAGTTTAATAGAATATCACGCGACGAGAACATCAATAAAGAATATAGAACCTTTTAGATAGTCTATTGGGAAATAATAACGAAATGCACGTCTATATAGAGACTTTGTCTTCTTGTCATTCATCATCAATAAATGCTTTTTCATTTAATTTAACTATCGAAGAGTTGATGAAGTTCATTCATTTATAGGCTATATTGCCAATTCTCGTTATTATTCTTTTTTCTTAGACAGAAGGAAAAAACCTGGAAATTATCATTACTTAACATTCTATTTAATATAGAAGTAAAAAATAAAAAATAAAAGAACAAAATTACAGTCTTTCTCAAAAAATTAAACAATAACATGGCCGAAGGACGAGCATTGAGTAACAATAATACTGTTAATTATTTATTACAAGATTATCCAATATCTATTGAATATTTTGATAAGGTATATTAAATTTATCATTGTTAAATTGTTTATATTTAATAATTATATATAGCGCTTAACAATTGCTAAAGAATGTAATGATCAAATCGGTCAACGTCGTGCACATGGAAATCTTGGCAATGCATATTTATATTTAGAAGATTTTGATAAAGCTCTTTATCATTATAGGTATAAGATATATATGTATAAATTTTTTTTTTGTTTATTTAATATAAAATTCTATTTTTTGTTTTTAATAAAGAGAAGCAATGAGAATAAGTGAACTAATGAATGATGGATTACTTTTAGCACAATTAAGTTTTATTCTTGGTCGTGTTTATAATATAAAACAAGATTATGAAACATCAATTTATTTTCATGAAAAACATTTAAATTTAGCATATAAATTTCAAGATTATAAAGGTCAATGTCAAGCATATTCTATTTTAAGTCAATTATATGAAACAATAAATGAATATGATAAAACAAAAAAATATCGTAATCTTTATAAATCATTAGCACGAGAAGTAGGAAGAACAAAAAAAAGAGATTTATAATTTTATTCTATATTAATTTGTGTCTTTTTTTTTTGTTCTAAATTAGATTGATGAAACAAATGAAAAAACAATTAGATCAAAGAATAATACAATTAAAGTTAGTTTTTATTTGAATTTAATTTTTAAATAATTATTCATTTTATTTAGAATCTTCGTGCTGAATCAATTTGTATAAGTTTATCAGAACCACATATGATAAATTCAACACGTTCAAATTCAGTTATAACTAGTAATTTAATAAGTTCAATAGATGAAAAATCAATAATAAATACAAATAAAAAACTTAAATTAAATTTTATTCAACATCTTACTAAAAAATCACCAGCAGCATTAAGAAAACAAGTAAAAAAAATTTAGAAAATTTTTTTTTTTAAATTATTTAATTTTTTAGTCAACAAAAAATGATCCTGATGAATTAATTGATCTTGTTTGTCGTATGCAAAAATCACGTTTTGATGATCAACGTTGTGATATTAAAATGACAAATTATGAACATATTGATAAAAATACTTTACAAGAACATGGTAGATTTATTTTTCTTTTTTGTTTTTTAATCATTCGATTAAATTATTAAATATTAAAACAAAACAAAATTTTCTTTTATTTTAGTTTTTAAGATAAGATTTTATAAATATTGCCAAGAGCATAAGAATAGTCACCGTAAAAGATTCTAAACCGATAAGAGATGTATGTAACATTGTTTTTCTCACTTTTTTTTTTTTACATGATTGGATAGAGCGCATTGAGATATGCCTCTTCAAATATTCAAAAGTAGATCTATCAAAAAACTTCGAAGTTTAGATATTATTAGAAAATATATCAATTTTTCATGCATTTTTTTCCAGGTTTACCATGTAACACTCAATTAGAAAACAATAAATTTAAAAATTTTTTTTTTTCTAGTTCAGTTTTGTGCCGTGAACTCATAAAGATATAATTAAAAAGTTGCACAGAATGAAAAATAAAATATGACATTTATAGATGTATAATAAATCATCCCTTTTTTTCTTGTAATTAAATCTACACTTCGAGATATTTTTTTGTTGAAGGTTTTCTTCAAAAATCTACATATGGAAATTTTTCTCCTAGATAAATCAATCCACTCTATTGAACCATGCAAAAAAGCAATGAGAAAAAAAATTCTTGCAGAAATTTCGAGTTTTTGAACATCTAATTTATATTCCTCATCAAAGATTTTTATCTCTACAAAAAAACAAAAAAGTATTATCACAAGTCTTAGTTGATTAGAATATTATTTTGTTTATGTTATTAATCGAATATTGTACAAAGAGAAAAAATATTTTTTCTCAATTTGAATATTAAAAAGTCTCTTTCATTGAATGAATCAATACGATTAAGATTAAACAAGAAAAAAAAAAGGATATTAAAATATTTCATAGTTTATTTTTCATTTTTAATCTCATAAATAATTCAATGATTATAATTTTTCTAGGTTCGAATTCTCAACTTGACGATATATTAAATACAGTCGATCGTTTACAACAATTTCGTCTTGATGATCAACGAACAAATATTCCTAATTCAACGAATAATATGAATACAAAAAGTCCACGTCTTTCACCATTACATGAACAATTTTTTGATCAAATTGCTAAATGTCAAGTTAGTTTTAAAAATTTCAAAATAAAATATACATTTTGTTTTTTCTATTAATAGGAATCTCGTATGGATGATCAACGAGCTATACTTTTACCATTATCTAATATAAATACATCATCAACAGTACGACCAATATCAGCCGTACCAATTATTACAACACCAACAATATCAGAAACAAAAAATTTTCTAAATGAATCAATATCAAAAACATTACCAGATGAAGATTTTTTTTCACTTCTTAATCGTTTACAATCACGTCATAATGATCAACAAAATACACCTATATATCATCAACAAGAAATTTATTATCAAAAAAAATTTTGAAAATAAACATATTTATTCTAGTTTTTTTTTTGTTTTTCTGTCCGATTCTATTTAATAAGTCTTTTTTTTTTTTTTTGAAAAAAAATTTTATCTTAGAATGAAAACAAAGAAATATTATTTACGACGATATTGATTATATGGTAAATGTTCATTAGGATAATCCATTTGTTGTGCTGTTTGAAAATCAATTTGATCTTTATT
The DNA here is from genome assembly GCA_905250125.1 of Rotaria sordida. NCBI lineage: Eukaryota > Metazoa > Rotifera > Eurotatoria > Philodinida > Philodinidae > Rotaria > Rotaria sordida. Next base: position 10,495 of record CAJNOL010002324.1, on the reverse strand, counting down.
AGCAATTCGAGATTCAGTTAAACGATTAGATATCGGTGGTAAAACATTACCAAATACTAATGATTGTTCAGCTTCATCGGATAATGATGCATAATAATGAACAATCTAAAATGTAAAAAAATATTCAAAAATTTAATAAATAATAATACATGTTTCAGAATAAATTGTACTATTATTAGCATCAAAATATAATAAACGTAGATGTTTTTTTTTCTAATAACTTTTGATAAAAACGACGTAGAGATCGGCGATTTTCAGCGAAAACACTCGAACCTATCGAAGTATGTTAAAATCTAATTAGTTAGCAATCGACCAATTAGGTGAGTTCTTGAGGAAGATTTTGAAAATTAGATTCTGAAGTCATTTTGCAATATATATTCAGTCAGTAGAAAAAAGTCTTTTCTTTCGATTTGAGCAAATCCTAATATCGCAGTTGCTTCTATTCAAGAGTTACAAGGCCTTTCGATTTCAATAATATGACCTTGAAAGACTTCAGACAAGGGCTATGAGTCGAATGTTGATGTTTAATTTGAGTTTCAAAGCTATCTGAGATCAGTATTTCAAGATTTTTATGTTGTTTAGAGGAAAGTTTTGAAATTTCAAATATATTAGAATAGTAGTCTCAGGTTGCTTTCCAATTGAATAGAAACATCACCATTCGACTCAATGTGATGAACAATCCTTTTCTGAAGTCTTTCAAGATAGAACTGCTGAAATCGAAAGGCCTTGTAACTCTTGAATGGAAGTAACTGCAACATTAGGATTTGCATAGATCGAAGGAAAACACTTTTTTTGTATTGACTGATCATATAACAAGTCAAAATTCAGTAGGAACTGACTTCAACATCTAATTTTCAAAATCTTCATCAAGAACTCTTACTTTGATTTGGAACTTTAATTTAAAAACAATGAACATCAGTTTGTTTTTGTTTTCTCGACCGGTGCAGTTGAACGACTAAGTAGGTGTTCTTTTTCTAAATTTTATATTGACAAGAGAATATGCACTGAGATTTAGTGTAATTTCTCTTGAGATATCTATTACGTTTTTTGTTTTAGATATTTTAATATAAATTCTATTAAATTGATAATATAATCAAAACTTAAATTCATTTTTGTATGTGGTATATGAAGAAAAAAACTCTCAGAAAACTTCATCATATCAAACAATTTTTGTTATAAATAAGATAGTTTAAACAACCTTTCTGTGCATTATTAAGTTTCGCAATAAGAAAAAAGAAATTTGAACTGTTATGTGTCGCAATGTTTATGAAAAGAATGCGAATGTGAGATATATTAAATCTTTTATATAATAGATCAAATCCTGGTTTGTCAATCGAAAAAGACTTCAACGGTTTTTGTTTTGCTTTAATGTTCAATACTTATAAACAATCATGTTTTCATTCAACAAGTAATCGTTATGATGTAATCATAAAACATCATTTTTGTTCTGACTCAAATCAGTTGCTTATCCTCTTTCATTGCTCTGTCTCTGAAAAACATGACCTATAAAATCGATAAGTTTGCAAAAAAATAAAATTCTCCTTAGAAGTCATTTCTATTTGCAAGCAAAATATATCTCAGAGGCATATTCTGTGATACATATATAGGTGTCAATGTTTACTATATTTCACAAATTTTCCCATAGCTTAACAGATAAGTAATGCTAAACCATTGAATAGATCCTTCAATGATTATCGAAAGTTAATGAAGTATCTTAGAAGTCGAACAAAATGTTTATTATCAATAAAATGTCGTCATTGATTATATTACTACTTATGAGAGAACCATTCGAATTGATACCCGTCATTTGAGCTCATATTAAACCTACAAGGATGCCTTCGTACGATTAGCAGAACCTTAAAAGGGTTTGTCCTCATCAATCTTTGTAGATGAGTTATGTTCGCTTTACTGAATATTAGGCATATCAGAGTTGTAACCGGTCCGGCCCGGACCGGACCGGTTGAAGCAGTTCCACCGGCCGGTTTTCACCGGTTGAAATATATTTTATGAATATGCAGATTTTTCAGATAAAACTTGTTGATAATAAGTTTTTATACCTTTATCAAAATAATGAACTTGTTTTATTTCCAAAACTATACATTTTTTCTTCTGTTCCTCAATCTATTTTATCTGTTTAATCGTTATGCATTTTATTTTTTAAAAAGTGCATTCGAAACTGCATTAATTCAGTTAAACTTATCTCATACACTTTTTGTGAAGATAAAATTTAGGTTCGAGTCAACGTCAAGAGAGAAGCGTTATTTTATTTGTAAAGGTAAAGTGACTAAAAAATGATTCTCTAAATGTGCAAAACGTCTTTTTTTATATTTAACTTCTACTTATATATTTAAATTATAATAAAATACTTAGAAAACAAGGCACAAAACGCTCAAGATTAGGCCTTTTGTAATGAGTGATATTTTAATTTTCTTGTTACATTGATTATTTTCCTTTAAAATTAAAAGTTTTTTAAAAAATTCGCTGTTTTTTGCTAGGTAAAAATCTATATACATCTCGAATGAAAGTTCACTCCTAATATCACCTTTATCATATGAACAAATTTCATAAACTTGCCGGTTTTTTGCCGGTCTGGAATTATTTTTTAGACCGGCAGATCACCGGCCGAACCGGACCGGTCTAAAAATTTTCGACCGGTTACAACTCTGAGGCATATGTCAAAAAATCAAAAAACAATATTTCAATGTGAAATTCTGTCTCTCCATACTATTCATATATGAACGAGATTAATATTCTATGCCATTGGAAGATGGCGGATTAACTTAAGTAGAAAATATTCTTATTTACTTTTTCAATAATTTGAGTTCGTCTTGATAATCGACTATCATGTTCATCCGAACAAAATTTTAATATAGCTAAAAACATATCAGTTACTTTTTCCAAAACAAATGGAATACTCCATCGAAATGCATCAAGAAAATTTGGAAGAACATATGGATGTTTTACCCATCTTTATAAATGAAATAAATATATATGAAAAAAAAATAAAAAACAATAATTAAATTCAAGTTATTATTATTTTGTTTTTTACTTATATTGAAAAACATGCATTACAGAACCATCATAACGTAAAATTGCACCACGATTTTTATAAACTTCACCTAAAAACAAAAAAAACATTTGTTCATAAATCTTTTAAAATTTTAGATTATTAAAAAAAAAAGAAAAAGAAGTTTACAATAATTTGGTGCTGAAAAAATTGTTACTAATGTTGGGAATAATGTTTTTTCATGTTTTTTATACATTTTACAACCAGCTGATTGTACTTGATGAGCACGAATAACACAAAGAAGATCATTATCATCAAGAAATTTACACATTGCTTTATAAGATACATTATATGAACAACCACGTGGTCCATTATGTGTATACATTTCTGATCTTTGTTCAAGTTTTTCATTATCATAACCATCAGTTGGATCAGCCCAAAGAATATCACAGAGTGGTCCTTTAAAAAGAAAATAATTATTTCTTAAAATCGAATTTTTGTTTTCTCTCTATAAAACCTTTTGTTGGTGGTTCAATAATACGATTAATATCAGTTACTTCACGAATATAACGTATTTCTGGTGATATACATCCATGTATACAAAATAATTGACCTTGAACTAATGCTGCTATTGGTAAACAATCGAATGATTTCATACATTCTTCATAGAATAAATCACCAAGTTTAAGAAGACATTCATCTTTAAATCTAAAATACAAGTTTTTTGTTCGAATGTAATTTTTCGATCAATGAAACTAAATATAGCTCGGTGTTTTTTTTCCTCGAATCACAAATACTTTATTAAAGTCCTGAATATATTAAAAAAACTCAAAACCTTCTATCAGAGATGGTAATAGGATGACCCACAGCTCGTGTGCGGGTTGAACCATTAAGAAGTCACGAGTTAGGCTTTTTCACATTTCACGGATTGGGTTATATTTTTTAAATGTACCCACAGGTGCAACCCGTTTATAAATTTTTCTTTGCATTCTTCATTCTGCATATAATTACGTTCACTAATATCCTTTGTTTGAGTCATTCGCCTATTTGTTTTGAAGCATGTACATATATAAATATGCTTTGGATGCAGGTCCTCTCTTAGACGCACCGAACCACAAATGCACACTTACGTCCATCCTTCGATGATTCCAAATAACTGTTATGTGAAGATTACCCAAAAATTACTTCATAGATCTAGGAAAACTAATATCGTTTGACATGAAATTTTTCTTGAGGATCAAGACAGCATTGAGCTATCGAAGGAAGGCTCTAACGTCATGAGATATGTTTTCTATGTTGAGATATCATCAAGGGTGAAACAACGTACTTTTGAACTTCGGAAGTACAAAGAGTATATAGGAAAACGAGGTACTCTTGTACTTACGGGACTCTCACTGTACTTCCGGAGTCCATAGAGCACAACCAAGGTGCATGAGGTCCACGAAGTACAAAAAGCCCAGGCATTAGGAAATTATTGGACGACGCCGTTTTTCCTTGGTTTATTCTCGTTGGACTCTGTACTTCAGTGGACTCCGTGTGCCTTGGAGCACTAGAGTATGTCGTTTCTCCCTTGCGTATCATCGTCTGAAGGAAAAATCTATGTTGATCTTCTAGCTCTTCTACATAAAGACTGATCAAGTCCTGATTAGTCCTTGCGAGCAGACAGTTCAATATACTTTATTTATGGTCAAAATATGAGACTGAAGGTTTAAAGTTTAGGTTTTTTTTTTTGAAATATGATCTAAAAGGAGTGTTGAAGTGTACAGAGTGAAAATTTGGATCCGTCCTTTCCCATAGACGCTAGCCGGAGATCATCACATACGAATGAATCGTTACAGTATATTAACTACTTTCTTATTGCATCTCTGGAAGATTAAGTAAAAGGAGAATGCAGAAATATGTCCTAGGATAGATAGAATAAAACAATCTCCCTGTACAGCTTTTTACCTTGTAGCGGGACTCTTTTCGACTATTGTAGCTGTCTCTCATGCTAAAACGACAGTAACAAAAATCTTTTTCTTACTATTAAATATAATATATATTAAAAAATTTTCAAGCTAATTAACTTACGTAAAATAAACTGTTAAATTACGACCTACAAATTAAATAAACTTTTATTTGAAATTCAAAATTTAATACAAAAAAAAAAAAATCTTACATTCATGATTGCCTCGAAGAAGAAAGAATGTATCAGGATAAGTAATTTTAATTGCCCATAAATAGAGTACAACTTCAACAGAAAATTGACCACGATCAACATAATCACCAAGAAATAAATATCTTAATACAAAAAAAAAAAAATAATTAAAAAAGAAAAAAAATTTCGATATATAACTAAATTATTCACCGATTAGATGCTATATCACCACCTTTTTCAAACATTTTAAGCTAAATTTTAAATAGAAAAATTATTATTATTATTATTTTTTGTTTTTTATAAAACACAAAATAAAAACCATATCAAAGAATTGTCCATGAATATCTCCAACAATTGTAATTGGTGTACCTATTTCAAGTAAATTTGGTTCTCGAGCTGTTAATTCTCGACCACGAATCATAATTGTTAATGCTGCATCAAGTTCAAGACGACCTTCAGCTTCTAAATGTTGAAGAAGTAATTGAAGATTAGGTTTATCTTGAAAGAAAATAAATTAATATAGAATAAATTTTGATAATAATTATTTACTAACCACTTGTACCAAATATTTCTTTGATAGTTAATAGATGAACTGGTGGATATGGTATATTATCCATAACACGATCAGTACTTGAATAAATTTTTTTATTCATTTTAATCGATGATTGATGATGTATATACTTTTTTGTTGGTTGATTCTGATGTGGATTTTTTTTCATTGTTTTTCTTATTAAAAATTTGTCAATTACGACATTTATTATAAAATATACGCGCGTAAATTAATTTTATTTTTATGAAAATATATTATAAAATAACAAAAAAAATTATTTATTCAAATGAGAAATTTTCTGATTATGTAATCGAATAGTTCATAACTTATGAAGCAGATGGATATGGTTGTTTTGTTTTTTTTTTTTGGGAAAGCGACAATTAATCTCATGTTTGATAGCAGCGTGCTTTCTATTTCACTTCAAACAAATCTTTATTTTTAGACATGTGATTCAATCCCATACAGTATCACATGTGAAAAATTTAAATTTTTCCCATGAAACGGATTCGTAGATGATCTTGCTGACAAACAGTAATTTAATATGAAAATGTTACGAAAAGATAAAAACTATATTCATTATCGAATTGCAAAAACTGCAGTAGATAGAAGCTCTAAAATAAGGAGAAAATTATAGAGAATTCTAAAGTAACTACTCTTGTGAAAGGTTTTATGCTCAATTAGAAGGGTGCATTAAGGGGACCCCCCCCTTTCCGGACCCAAAATTTTCAAATTTTTCATTTTTTGTTTTTTCTGCTCTACATGTGTTTTCAAGTGCCCTCTATCTACTGGTAACGTTTTGAGAACTCAAATATAGCTCTAAAGCAAAAATAAAATCGAAAAGATAAATCGATTGCCGTAGGGGTATAGCACGATTTTTTCTTTCCTTCGCGGTTTTCTAGAAACCAGATTTTTCAGCAAAAATCTACAGAATCGCCCCCGTTTCTCAGGAACAGTAAATCCAATCGAGCTGAAATTTTTTCTACAGATAGTAGAAACACTTTAGGGGGCCTACTTTTTTTTTGTTTTGAAAAATATTGTACCGTTGAGTTTTGGCAGGCCTTACAAGACAAGCACTATTCAAAAAAATATGGATTTTTTAGGGTGCTCTTGGTATTTTGGCTTTTTTATTCGAACGGTAAATGATAGAAAGAAACCAAAAAAAGTAGGCCCCCTAAAGTGTCTCTACTATCTGTAGAAAAAATTACAGCCCAATCGGATTTACTGTACCTGAGAAACGGGGGCGATTTGGGGGTCGATTTTTAGCCATTGCAACCCCAATATCTCCTAGAAAGAAGCATTTGGGAATTTTGAGTCTATGACAACTTTTACTCTACACATCGAGATCTATCAGCTGCGAAAGTTTCAAATTTTTCTGATGAGCCGTTCTCGAGAAACCCCGGAAAGGGGGGGGGGTGTCCCTTAAGCATTCGTATTTATACTCATATCTAATGTTTCTTATTCTTGAGAAGATTGTTAGTGGTTTGATCGACCTGATTCGAATTCGGTTCCAAAAAAAAAATTTATCGATCGGGTCCGACCCTTTGTTTTTTTAGTGGATAGTGCTTGAATGTTTTTTCTTTTATTTATATACATAAGCAACAGCATATTGATTATAATGTGTATTTAAAATAGATGATCGATCAAGTTCTTGTGCTATTAATGGTGTTATTTGTCAGTAGGATGTTGGTATAGTAATATTATAAGATGAATTTTGTAATGTATCATAGATTGTTCGTGTTAAAGTTTTTAAATAATGACGTTGATTTTTATGATATCGATAGATTAAAAAACTAATTATAGATATAAATAAACCTATCATTGCAATCTAAGTGGGAGATATATATATAGTAAGAGTAGACTGTAAAAATTTTGCGTTAAATAACTTACAATAATAATTACAATGATTAATAGACTTGATGATAATGATGATGATTTTGAAGGTATTGATGCTATAAAAATCAAATGATTTTAATAAAGAAAAATTCAACTCTCTCGAAAGTAATCTATCTTGTTTTAAAAATTTTGTATTCATATCAAACTAGATATATTATTATTATCATTTACATGAAAGTGTTTGTGGTTGAGTAACATAATTAGATATTGTGTTTGCAGACAGTTTTATTATCAACAAAGAAAAATAATACTAATAAGCGCGATTTCTATCATTTAATTATTATTCATTGTCCTCTCTAAAACAAATGTATCATACAGCATTCTTTTCTCTATCAGACTATATAAAGAGAAAATTTTCTCAAGCCTTCTCTAACACAAAATTAAGATACGATTGCCACTACTTTTGGATTATCCTAATGTCTATTTCATAACTGGCATTGATTCCGATTCTGTAGCTAGTACAAATAGCTTAGACACATTAATATTATCAGAGTGCATTGAAAACGATTTAATTTTGTCAATTTTAATAGAATTCAAAAATATTCATCATTTTGATACAATACAAATTATTATGATAATGAATTCAATATGTTGATTTCATTTATAGGATTTATATTCATGAGAAATAAAAGTACTTTTTTTATGAAGAGCAAAGTTGAAAATCAGAAAGAATCATGCATATACTTCATATCTATTTTTTTTCAGGGATGTGAATAGGTGAGAGTCTGTAATATGGAGAAGATGAGCTACAAAACTTCGACAAGATAACGAAAGATAATAGTCGATCATAAAACTACGATTGAAATTTTGTGAACTCTCGAAAAGTCTTATAAAAACTTTTGAAAATCTTTATGAAATTTTGAAGTTTACTATTTCTTTCTTCATGCTATCGTAATATTTTTATGCTAGTCTACTTGATTGAATGTCATGTAATGAAGTCAATAAATAGACCTTATCAAAGAAATATTTTTCTAAATTAAATGCTGTCATAAGTCAAATGCTTGTGAAAATGCTTAAAATTATTGATTTATTTTCAGATTATACATAAATAGATTAACAACAAAAGACAACTATTTTGTTGTTGCTCGAAATAGTCTTGTAGCTATTTTTAATTTTTATAAGTAATGTTGACGATTTTTTTAAAGATTATGCTGATTTCCTTGCCGCCTTTATTCTCATGTAGTACTGCATAAAAACATGTGTGTAACTCGAAGTACAACAAATCATAGAGCGATTCGAGATAGAGAACATCAAACAATCGATTTATGAATTAGCAAAAAATATTTTTCTAACCATGAAAATAATGAAAAATATTAATAAACAAAATGAAATGTAAGTTTTTACAAATATTTGATTGGTTAAATAGAATAATACGCTAGAGAACGTTAGTAGTCTTCCATATGATGATGAAGGTACATATAGATAAATATATTCTTTTCATATTTGAGACAAGATAAAAAAAAATGGCTTCAGTGAAAACAACTGAAAGTTTATTTGGTATAACAAAAAATCAAAATGAAATAAAAAAGTAATTCAATGTTCGTTTGTCTTTTTTTTTCTATTGACAATATTTATATTTAGATATACACTTTCAACATCAGATGGTTTTGAAGTTGCTTTAATTAATTATGGTGCAACAATTCAATCCATTCGACAACCAGATAAAAATAATCAAACTACTGAAATTACACTTGGTTATGATAATCTTCAAGGTAAATTAATCAAAAAAAAAAACGAAACCATTTCTATAATTTAATTGTTTATTTTTTTTAATTAGGTTATATTGATGATAAATGTTGTTTTGGTTGTACAATTGGTCGAGTAACAAATCGTATAAAAAATGGTCGCTTTGAATTCGATGGAGTTGTTTATGACTTACCAAAGACTGATTCTACAACAAAACATTATTTACATGGTGTTTTTAATAAACGTGTATGGGATAGTTCAACAGAAAATGGTGATACTGTTGTTTTTAAATATCAAAGTCCAGATGGTAGATCATTTTTTTTTGTTTTTGAAATTTCAATTTGAGAAAGAAAAATGATTTTGGTTTTTTTTTGAAAAAAAAATAGGTGAAGGTGGATTTCCTGGTCGAGTTAATGTGACTGTTAAATATACATTGACAAGTGATCATCGATTAATACTTGATTTTCGTGCAACAACAACAAAACCAACACCAATAAATATGACAAATCATGTTTATTTTAATCTTGCCGGAGATGTAAATATTATATGTTCAATATATTATAGAAATTTGATTTTGTTTAGGCAAGTGGATCGGTACTTGATCATCAACTAATGGTACCAGCTAAAAATTTCATTGTATTAGATGAAGAACTTATTCCTACAGGTAATTTTTTTTTGTTTTGTGTTTTATTATTGCTAATTTTTTTTATTTTGATTAACTTTACTTTTTATTTAGGAGAAATAGCATCGGTAGAAAATACTCCCTATGATTTCAGAACTTTGACTCGTATTGGTGATCGTATTAATGAATCATTTGATGGTTTTGATATGATGTTTATCGTTGATGGTGATGGAAAACGTTCATTTGGCAAGTCAGTTTTATAAATTTAATTAAAAGAAATTTTATTTTATTATTGTATTTATTTATCATTAGACTTCTTCATGAACAAAGTGGTCGAGCAATAACTATTGAATCAACTCAAAAAGGTCTTCAATTTTATACAGGAAATTTTCTTGATGGTGTTAAAGGACGTAATGGAGCAATATATAATAAACATGGTGCATTATGTTTAGAGACTCAAAATTATAGTGATAGTGTTAATAATCAAGTAAATATAATTTTCAATATAAATAAATTCAATATTATATTTTTATGTTTATTTTTGTTCAGCCTGTATTTCCAAGTATTATTCTTGATCCTGATGAAGAATATCATCAACAA
>CAJNOL010002323.1:0-32567 GCA_905250125.1 Rotaria sordida | reverse complement strand
TGTCTCGAGCAGATGGCTTTTGTTCGATAAAGTTGAGCAGGATTTTTAATAAAGCGTACAGAATTTCCATCAGCAGATCATATGCATTATGTTCTTTTGTCTGTTGATGTGTACGAAGATTATGAGTAGTTAGCCAATGTAATCTGGCCTCATCCCAGCCGTCCGATTCAACTAATGAAAACGTTTTACGGAACGAAAGGAACGGTTCGTTGTTGGAATTTAAGATGATGTTGTTTATCATTGGTTCCGTCTGAAACATTACATAAATGGCAAATAGAGGAGAATCAATATTGCATGTATTGGTTACGCAATATCTTCGACCTGAAAAGAATCATTTTGTACTTTATAAATCAAAGCCTAAATAAAACGAAATCGAGCCTTCAAATATTTTATTCTTGATACCAAACGTAGGCCAGGTGATGGGACATTGTTCAATCATAACGATTTGATGAAGTCGACGAGGCGAGGATGAATCAAACGTTTCAAAAGTCGTTGATCTAAGATTATTTTCAAAACTTTCTTTTTGAAAATTTTCGACTTCTGATGCTTGTTTTATTTGCTTTGATGTTGATAAAGTATTGGAAGAACTATCAAATGTTACACTTGAAAATATATTAATTGGAGACATTGATACGTTCTTTTTGGGACCACTCTTGGAGGTTTCTGGAAACATACTTTGAGCTATGAAAAATCCAATTATACCATTCGATAGAGCTCATCAAGTTGTACTTGGAACACAAATGGAACACTTGGAACATGTTATTGAACGAATCGACGGTACAATTACTATGCTAATTGGCATTGTGGACCAGTATTCAGGGATTTCTGGAAACCTAGCTTGATCTATGGAAAATCTGAATACACCATTCGATAGAGATCATCAAGTTGTACTTGAAACTCCATTGGAACACTTGGGACATGTTCCTGAACGAATCGGCGGTAGAATTACTTGTCAGTTTGGCATTTTGGACCAGTATTCAGGGATTTCTGGAAACTCAGTTTGAGCTATGGAAAGTCTGAATACACCATTCGATAGAGCTCATCGAGTTGTACTTGGAATCCAATTGGAACACACGTAACAAGTTCCTAGACGAATCGGCGGTGTAATTACTATGCTGATGGGCCATTTCTCATGCTTTTGGACCAGTATTTTGAGGTTTGCTAACACATAGTTAGAGCTACGTAAAATCCGAATATACCGTTTGATAGAGCTCATCGAGTTGCACTTGGAACACAAATGGAACACTTGGAACATGTTTCTGAGCGAATCGTCGGCAGAATTACTCGAATCGGACGCTAACTTCAGCTACGTATAATATACGACTAATATATCTTACATTGTCTTTGAATTTTTCTGTTTCTTCTTTTTTCATATATCAGAATGAAGTCTTGGATAATCATATAAAAGAAGTGTCATATAGTGTTAGATTGTCTTCGAAATGTTTGAATAACTCCTAAAAGTATTCTATTAAGCTAAATATTTTAATAAAAATTCAAATTACTTGAGCATTAAGATCATGAAAGATCTTAATACAAACAAATAATGAATCAAAAATATTTGTCATTTCAACTAAATCAGCTTCTTTTTGTGGATAATAAAAGATTAATAACTATAGAAAAACAAAACATTTATTTTAAAAAAATCATTCTTTTGAAGTTTTACTTTAAGGGTAATCCACCCTTTCCGGGATTTCTGGAGAATAGCTAATTCAGAGAAAATTTTTAAACTTTCAGAGCTGATAGAGCTTGATAAGTAGAGCAAAAGTTGTCATAGACTCAAAGTTTTCAGATGCTGTCTTCTATGAGATATTATAGTCATAATCGGTAAAAATGATCTCACTTTTCACCCCCTCCTTTCTTCGAGACACTACGTTCGATCGAGCTGAAAATTTTTGTATAGATACTAGACACTCTTTGGGACGGATATTTTTTTGATTTCTTTGTATCTTCTGTTCTGCGAATAAAAAAGCCAAAATACCAGGCACACCCGAAAAAATATTTGGTTTTTTTACCGAAACAGATTTTGTAAAAGCTGCTAAAAATCACCAGAGTAATAGGTTTTTGAAATAAAAATAAGTACTCGCGCCAAATAATATCTCATATATAGGAAAAAAGTTTCAGTTCGATACGTCTTACCATGTCGGAGAAATGGGGGCAAAATAGGACTTTTTCCGCAAAAAAATTGATCTTGAGAAAGATTCGACAGAACAAAATAGTTGCTATTATCACATAGAAAATATAAAAATTTTTCGTGTTTTTTTAATGTTGAAGCTGTATTCGAATTCTCAAAACGTGTTCAATGAATAGAAGACATTTCAGGGTGAGGGTGTGAATGTGGGTGTTAATACTTTACCGACACAGACACCGACACTCGCACCTACATCCCGCACCCACAGCCACCCACACCCACATCCACACCCCATACCCACTATTGAATTAATTGACAAATAAATCTGTTTTATATATCCATGATATCTACAGAAGATCTTACGCACTATTATATACCGGGTGCGTCAAAATGTTTGCAACATTTTTTATTTTGCATCTATCTCGACCTAGATAAATGATAAAATCTTGAACTCTGTTTTTAAAAGATGCGCCGTGAAAAGCTCTACAAAAATGGTCATAACAAATCCCTATTGACTTATGCCTATAGTCTTTTCTATACTCAAAATGAAAAACCTACATGATAGTGCTATTTCCTACTGTATTGAACATGACAAAAAATGTTTGGAACATGTTTTTTGTTTTCCATGTATCCCGGTTTGGAAAAATCGTAAAACTTTAAACTTGTTTTTCAAAAGATGCACCATCAAAAGCTCTGCACAAGCTGTAGGAACAAATCCATGTTGACTTGCTATGATGATTTTTCTACAAGATTAAAAATGAGCATCTACGTGAATTTACTATAAGATATTTCAAAATGTTTGCAACAGTTTCTTTTTCGCGTATATCTCGGCTTGAGAAAAAGATAACATTTTGAATTTATTTTCAAAAGATGCGCTGCGTAAAGGTCTACAAAAGGCTATATAAAAAAAATTTCTATTGACCTCTTCTGATGGTTTTTCTAAACTTAAAATGAACAGTCCATATGATAGTGTTGTTTCCTACCGTATTGAGCACAATAAAAATTTTTTTTTGGAAGATTCTTTTTATTTTACATATAACTCGGTATCGGTAAACGATATAATCTTGATTCTTTTGATAAAAGATGCGCTGTCGAAAGCTCTACAAAAATGTTAATAATAAATCCGTATTGCAAAAGAAAAACGTGTTTCAAACACTTTTTGTCATGTTCAATATAGTGGGAAGTAGCACTATCATGTAGGGTTTTCATTTTGAGTATAGAAAAGACCAGAGGCATAAGTCAATAGAGATTTGTTATTACCATTTTTATAGAGCTCTTCACGGCGCATCTTTTGAAAAAAGTTCAAGATTTTATCATTTATCTAGGTCGAGATAGATGCAAAATAAAAAATGTTTCAAACATTTTGGCACATCCGATATATTACTCAGCTCACAGACAATGATGTCGATTATTTTTTAAAATTATAACTTGATCAATTTTTCAAAAAAACTAGAAAGTCTGACGCCTGTTATTCTTAATTACTAAGATCTGTAATGGGGATTGTCTTTAATGGGGGCCTACGTTGCTATGTGTCTAATGAGGAGGGGGAGTCGCCAAAACTTGAACTTAAAACTTACACTCACTATTTTCTTCGAAAATATATGTGAGTTCCACAAAATTGAAATGGTTATAGAATAAATCACTTTTGTTCTTCTTTTTCTTTCTCTTTACCTGTTCTACATATATTCTTATTCTTTTAACCTATATACTTTATGAATAAAAAAGAATCATTGTTTTAATTTTTCTTATTGCTTATTATCTAAAACAAAAAGAAAGTAGCTTCTCAACTATTTTCCTAATCGTTGCCTTTATCTATCCTCATGTATAAATATTTTATGTTTTTTCAAATAAAAATAACATATTTTGCATTTACTTTAATGATTGATTAAATGAAAAACTATGCATGATTTTATTTTGTGTTACAATATGTCTATAAAACTATTTTAATCTTTTAATAAACTTGAAAATATATGAGTTCATTTGAATAGCCTTTTTTTCCTACGATATTCAATGTTTAGGATTGTTTCATATATTGTAAATCACCAAACATTTCATTTTATGTTTTTTAAACAACACTTAATCATTTTTGAAAAACTCTTCATCTTTTTGAAATGACATCTATGATTTTAAGTCTATTAGTGTGTTGCAAATGCATGTTCTGAACTTTCAGATGACATAGCTCGACATTTTAATGCTCGATAAAGTGCATTATCAGATGAAATCATAAATTGCATTGCTAATAATAAATGAGCACATGTGCATGACAATCGATAAGATGATCGTATGAAACGGCGATCTATCTATAGACTAAAATAATTAACAGTAACTTCGATTGGATGTGATTTTGGAACATCTGGCATTATTTATTATAATTGACGACTGAACATTCAATTTATGTCAATGGCAATAAAACACAATAATAGTAACTGTATAGATTATCTAGCTTTTTAAGTGCCACTGTGGCATTGGAAATATAACTAAAAAGATAAATTATGACTGATCATTATCATAATTTCCATCTGTTTGTATTTGCATCTGTTGATTAGTGTACTCGTTCAGTAATAATACAATTAGAAATTACAAAACAAAAATATAATGAAAAAGTTAATAAATACAACATAGTTTTGAATTTAACTCAAATATGAAGCGAAATATTCCTCAATTATTACATATTATACGGCAATGACCAAATTCAAAACCCTTGAGAATTTTCGAACTGAAACATTAATGAAAAAAATAAGTAGTCATCGACCATAACTAAATAGAATCCAAGAAACTCAAGGATCTTCTGTTCATCTATACCCACACCCCTGGAATTATCATTATTTCAGTTGTATGGGATTGAATTAAATTAAATATCGATCGCTTTCCTGCTTCTGGATATAGTATTAATAATGAACTTTTTCGATCATCATCGTTCTGTTTCTTTCTGAATTTTATTTTCTTAAATCTTACGTCATGGATATTGATTTAGTTTATTGACTCTCTGTATTGACTACGACTAACGTATTCGTTTTTTTTTACATTAAAATCCGATGAGTACTTGTTACGAAGACATTTTTATATCTACAAGTCAGTGCATTGCAGAGTCAAACTTTTTGACTTCGGAACCAAATTTCAAGAAATTCCGGAAAGATTTTTTAGTCTCTAAGAAAAAGAACATGTTTGGATTCTGAAAAGATTAACCAATTGTCATTTTCACAAGAAAATATTAATACTTTGAAACAAAACATCAACACAATGTCCTCTGAAATGTTTACTTGCAGAATTTCTAAACAATAATGGATCTATCTCAAAAACCGTTTTAGTGACTATGATAATATAAAAAAGTTTTTTGAACAATACAGGATGATCCAAAAGTTACTGGGCAGTCTTTAATTATGAATAACTTTTGATGAGAACAAGATAGAGAGCTGTCGTTTTTGCCGTTCGAAAGAGGAGATGAAGACGCATCTAAAAAAATTTGCCGGAAAAATGATTTCTTAAACAATAAGAAAAAAGAATTTTGACTAGAATACCTATAACTTCTGTTAGAGTAACTCTCAAAGTCTGACCTTTGCACAGTTTTATAGGTTTTCGACTAGCGATTCGAATGTATATCCGATCAGAAAAAATCCAATGTAGTCACCTTACGAAGTACATTACTCTCCTCTTTCGAATGGTGAAAACCACAGCTCTCTATCTTGTTCTCGTTAAAAGTTATTCATAATCGAAAACTGCCCGGTAACTTTTTCGACCATCTTGTATAATATATTTATTTATTCTTTTCATGTTATTTGTTAATGTGAACATAAGTTTGATGTTTTTTTTTTTGTGCAGTAAGAAAATAGTATATTTTTGTTCGTTATTTAACATATGAAGAATAAAGTTGTTACTATCTAAGAGAAAAAAAAATATTTGAATGTTTTATTAATATAACTCTGACATAATGTTTGAAAAAATTCTTCTCAATCATTCCAAATCTGATTCAAGTTGCGTCAAAATCAGAATTAGATTTCGGAGTTCTAGATTATACTCTAATACAAATGAAGGTAATAATATTTCAATTGATACATAGATTTATATGTTTTGCATATCATTCAAAAGAAAAAAAAAAGAAGTCTTGAAATAGTTGTGAGGTTTCAAATAAATTGATTTGCATTTATCTAAATTGGTCGAAAAACAAATGTAAAATAAATCATATGTGATCAACTACCATTGTCCACTCTGAGTTGTCATTGTAGTTGTTGGTTCTCTATTCCAAGTTGGTGTCGTAGTTCCAGGATCTGATGAAGACTTATTATCAATAACAAACTTTTTAGCAACACCATGTGCCAATAACATTCCACCATAAAGTAATGAAAATTTAAGTAGAAGACATCCAATACCTTTATATAAACCAGCACTTCCTTCTGTTTCCTCAATTGATTTTAAACAAGACCAAAAATCTGTATAATAAATTGATGAATTAATAGGTAATACACCAACACCGGTATCCGTATTATCAATAATAGCACGAACACCTTGTACATGAAGACGATGTACAATTGTTTCTACTGGATAAAATAATAATTGACCAAAAAAACCTGCAGCTATACGAGCAATTAATGATGCATAAGTTGTTTCAAAAAGAAGAACATTTTCTTCTGTTTCATAATCATCATCTAATGATAACTAGAACAAAAAAAAAAGACAAAGAAATATTTTTTTTTTGTATTATTTTACAAAATTTAACCTGTGCAATACGTCGTTGTTTTCGTTTTCGATAACGATCAGCTTCTTGAATTGCATTTAATGTTGGTAAAATTATTTTATATAAAATTTTCTCACATATATACCGTCCTGTCATAAGACCAACAGCTGGAATAAGGATTTTCCATATAGGTAACATTTTACTACGACCAACGCCAATTGATGATGAATAAGGTACAAATCGAATAAGTGTATCACGTATACCATCAAGTAAATTACCGTCAGATGCACTTACACTTTGAACTGATTCAATAAGCATTACATAATATATTGGAGAGACAATTAAATAAGTAGTTCTAAAATAAGCAAAATAAATTAATTATTTGAAATAATAATCAAACATACGTTCGAACAACTATATCACGAGCAACTCGACGAAGTTGTTGTGTTCGATTATGTTTACTTCTATATCATAGAGAAAAAAATATAAAGGAAAAAATAATTAACTTATTATTTACTTTTTAACAGGAATTAAATCTTGAAGGAAATTATCTGTTGCAACTACTAAACCATTATAAGCAAGTGAAGTAAGAACTCCTTTCCACAATGAAGATGGACCCTAAAAAAAAAAATATCATTTATATATGAATTTTATCTTTCCAAAAAACTAGGCTATTTTTACTTGTGCTGAGATTTTAAAGAGAACAGGAAAAACACTGACTGGAGATAAATGATATTTAACAGCTTCATTATTTACCTACAAAAAAAAAGAAGATTGAATAGAAAAATTCTCAATTCAGCTTTTTTTTTTACTTGAATTTGTCGTCTAAGTACATCTAGCGGATAGAGGAGTACATGTTCTGAGAAAAGACTAAACAAAAAAGAAAACAATGATTAGATCTGTGACAGTTCATACTTCTATGACTATTTTCAGTTTTGAGAACTGCATATAATGACCAGTTCTTTTTTTGACAACAGAAACAAGTACTGAATAGAATTGTTATATTATCATCTATCAGTAGATCAAATTCATATGAAAAGAACTGGTTATTGAATTCAGTTCTCAAAAGAGAATCAATGCATAGAACTATATCTTCATTGATGTTAAAGTAAATTAAATGGCTTTTTTTCTAGTCAGACATAGGGTCCGAAACGAACCGGAGTTTTTGGATTCGGTTTAGTTCAAACTGTATCTACTCGAAAAGTGGAATAGAACCGTAAGTCCTAGTGACCCTACTGCCTATCAGATGATGTTTTTTTCTCAACTTTATTCCTAGATAGTTCGTTGAGTAGCAATAGCAAAGAAAGACAAAAAAAATAGTTCTCTATGCATTAACTTGCAACCGGTCGTTGCGATAAACAACGAATCCTATTGATAACAAGACAAAATAACAATCCTACTATACTAAGAACTATTATGCTGTATAACACAAGGAATAAGAACTCGTTGTCGTCCTCACCAGTTCAACACATCTTAAGTAAAATATATTGTACAATGGGAAGATTACTTTTACTTAGGTTCGGGTCGACTAACTGGAAAGTCGAAAATAAGTTCGGGTTCGGGCTCAGGCTTTGGTAAGAGAACAGACTTTGAAGTTTTTATTTATAAATACTCTTGAAAATTATATGGTTAAGATCCAATACATAAAAAATCTCTTTATCGAGTTTTGAAAAATAAAATGCAGAGTTTTCTGTTGAATTGTTTCAATTAAATTTTAATAAACGTAGAGAAGAACACCTAGACGGCTAAAAGTGTAGAATAACGAAAACAATTCATCAGGAAACTCTCCATTTTGTTTTTCGAAACTCAATAAAAAGGAATTTTTTTTTTATGTATTTGGACCCAAAAGTTATAATTTTCAGGAATATTTGTAAATAAAAACTTCCAAGTCTGCTCTCTTACTACAAAAAAAGCCATTTAATTTACTTTGATCCCAATGGAGATGTATAGTTTTCCGGACATCTTATATATATATTTTTTTTTTAATTTACCTGGCCATTTTAAGTCCAGCTGCATAATTACTAGCGGCTTGTTTTGAAGCTTTTAAGAAAAAAAAATTAAATGATAGAATTAAGCAAGAAAAAGTTTACTTGAATTGTTTGATCGACTAACAACATCAGGATAATGATGGGTTGATTGTGATCGATCCATAATGAAAAAAAAAATCTACAATGAATACTTCTTGCTTATTAAAAACAATTTAATATCGAACTCGAAATTCAAGTTTATTGCAAATATAATACAATATAAAAAAAAACAGTTCATTTATTTGATGAAGACTTCGCTTCTTCTTCTCCTTCGTCATGCTCGAGTTTTTCTTCAAATTCTTCGAATTCTTTTTTTGCTGCTCTATCAACTTCATCTTCTGTCTAAAAATAAAATTTTCAGACAAGATAATATCTTAAAAAAATAACTGACTTGTTCAACACCTTTAACTTCTGGTATATAAAATTGTAACATATTTTGAATTCCACTTTTTAATGTAATTATTGAACTTGGACATGAAGTACAAGCACCTTGTAATTTTAATTTAACAATTCCATCAGTAAATGACTTGTAAAATAAATTTAGAAGAAAAAAAAAGAATTTTTGTTTTTTTTTTGGTTAAAAATATTTTTTATTTTATTTACCACAAATGTTACATCACCTCCATCTTCTTGAACTGTTGGTCGTATTCTTGAATCAAGTAATTCTTTAATCATAGCTGTGGTATCATCATCTTCAGGGGATACACCTATTAATAATTGAAAACAATGTAATTATCTTTTTATTTTTTTTCTTCTCTTTAATTAATACAACAATAACAAAAAAACACACGCAATAAAACGCACTAGCTTACTACTTGCTGGTGGTTCAATATTGTCATCAACGACAGGTAAATTTGATGTGAAAAAATCCATAATTGCACCATAGATCTCCGGTTTTAATACTTGCCATTGAATATCATCATGTTCTTTTGTTATTGTTATAAAATCAGAACCCAAAAATACTGATTTAACACCTTCAACACGAAATAATTGTCTAATCAAATAAAAATAAAAATATTCAAAAAAAAAAAACAACAATCTTTAGTAATATACTTAGCAAGTGGAGAAATATAAGCTGATTGAATAGTAGGAAAATCTCGAGTACCAACACCCGAATCAAGCACCGGACGACCAGGTAAAAATTTAAGACTATTTGGATTTGGAGTTTCTTGAGATTGAATAAACATTGTACGACCTATTATTAGAAAAATTTACTTTTTAAACAATTCTATTGGAATCTGTTAAAGGCGCAAATATATTTTAAAATCTATTGAGTTAACTTCTCTCTAATAGAGTCCTACAGTCTGATCCGACTCAAAACATGAATCCAAATATAAGATCTCCACATTTCAAAATATTCTTACTTTTTCGCACTGCTAATTTATATAAAAGCATTAAAGTGGAAATTAGAGACTTACGGAGAACTCCGAAACCCAATTATGACTACGACTTCGGCGGAGTGATAGAAAAAGCATTCGTGTATGCATCTACAATTATGAAGTTTTGTACCAACACTACGTTTCATTCCATTGTCATCAACAACAAGCAAATATATACTTACGCGAGGGAAGATCACCAACTGATCCATGCCGTTTTCAATGATATTTTGTCCATATGTTGGAAACAGTATTCTAAGAAAAATCCTAAGGAAGTTTGGGCCGATGGTACTTCCTTCGAAGGTTGTGATCATTAGAACACTATAAAGGTTTCAGTAGAGAAAAATGTTTCCTTTTGGAGATATTGATTCTGAAAGACTCGTCTCATAATCTATAAAGTCCTCAAAGATTGACTTTTTTTAAGAATTGAATATCACCAAAAGAAAACATTTTTTTCCGCTGAAATTTTTAGAGTGTTCTAATAATTACAAGAGTTACATTTTCCCTATATACCTTGTGCTAAGTGGAAAAATCAGTAAAATAACCAGAACCTTCGAAGGAAGCACTCTCTCAGAATTTTCGTTAGAATACTGTCCCCGACATATGGATAAAATATCATTGATGAAAACGGCGTGGATCAGTTAGGGACCTTTCCTCGTTAGTGGAATCGATCGAATTTTAAAAGCACAAAGGCATCAAATCAACCTTGAATCATTTGTTTTTTTGTAGAATTTGAGATGATTTCTTTTTTTTTTGTTCCTGTTTACGGAAGAAACTAAATAGGATAGTTTTTCATATAAAATAAAAGTTTGAAAAGCGCACTATGACTGTTAGAGTATCTGTCGAATGTTGATTAGGTCTGATAGAGTACCGAATACAGTTATCGGGATTCGCGCAGGATACACTACTCTCTAATAAATAATGAAAACGTATGTTCTGAATTAAAAAATATTCAGTGTCATTTTCTCTCAAATTCAATTATACTAAGATATTCGCGTCTTGTACAGATGCAAAAAAAAGCAATATTTACGTAAGACATTCCATAATTGAGAAGAAAAATTTAATCGAAATGTTGATCGTAATAACATCTAGAAAAAAGAAACAAACCGATATTGATAATTTTCAAATATGAGTCGAATGTTCTTATTTTATTTTAAATGTTTTATTCTAGAAGATGACAGAATAAAGAAGCTACAATATAATAGTAAATTAGGAGGAGAAAAAGAAAAATCGAAAAAAAAAAAGAAAAGAAAAGAAATATGTCTTTAGACATTGCTTGTTAAAATTTCAGTATAAGCTTTAATTTTGCTTGCAATACTCATATCAATATATCGATCACCAATTTCTACAATCATTCCACCCATAATTGATGGATCAACAGTTGTTTCAACATTAAGTTTTTCACCTTTTTTACTAAATTGTTTTAATACTGAATCAAGTTCATTACGTAATTTATCATCTAATGGTTTAGCTGTTATAACACGACATAATAATTCTCCTCGATTAGCGCTCATTAAACGATTCATAACTGAAACAAATTTTGTTAATCGTTTTTCTCGTCGATTATCAAAAAGTGTTTCTAATGTAGCTCGTGTCATATCAGATAAATCTAATTCATTAAGTAAACCCATACGTTGTTCACGTGTTACACCTGGATTACGAAATAAATCAGCAATATTTTTATTTTTTGTTAAAAGACGACCTAATTTTTGAAAATCAGCATCGATTTGATCAAGTTTATTTTGTTTTGATGCTGCAGAAAATAATGCTGATGCATAACGACCATCTATACCGAATACAGGGATTGGTGGAGTAACCAATGTTGATGTTGATTCCGATGCTGTTGGTAATGGTGATTTTGGTGTTGTTGTTCCTTGAAAAAGACTATTACTTGTACTAAAACAACGTCCAAGTTGACTACGAAGACCGACTAATCGATTAGCCATCATCGTTTAGTTTTTGTTTTTCTTTATTTTAAAATAATTAAATCTAAAATTTCGAAGAAAAAAGGAAAACAAAACTAAATCAATGTTTGAAATAATAAACGTCGAAATAATAAACAAGTCCAATCCATATTTCATAGATTTCTGATTGGTTAAAATGAGTCCTCTATAATAGAATGCTTTTTATTTTTTATGTCGTGTTTATCAACGCCATCGACAAGACAAATGTCGAGAGAAAAAAAGTTCCTTTTTTTTTCTTCTCTCTTCTTAGGTCTTTTTTTTTTCCTCGACGAATCTTCATTTATTTTTACACTATGTCAGAAACAATGATCTTTTGGTCTTTTTCTTTTTCTCGTTCTTCTTTGATGTTGTTTCTCATTTTTTTAGTTATTTGTAAAGAGTGAATATGTCAACGTCTAAACCTGTCGAGTGGGTTTCAGCGTTGATTGAACGATTTGAAGATCAAGTAAATTAAAAAAAAAAGAGAGAGAGAGATTATTTTATTTCATTATGTAAATTTAATTATTTTTAGTTACCCATCAAATGCGGTGAATTGACAAATCAAATGCGTCTTAATTTAGAACAAAATAAAGAATGTTTAATTGCCTTAAGTCGTTTTAAATTTTCTCTTGTTATTAATGGACTTACAGATATTTTAAAAACAATTGATAATACTGTAGGATTTATTTTGTTGTTTTTTTTTTTTTAATTTAAATTATTTATATAAAATTCTTTGATTTTTATTTACATAGAGATATGGTGGTTTTGATCAAGAAAAAAACATTTATGAATCATATTTAATTGTACTTGATGCCGTTGAACAATGCTTAGCAAATGTAATTTAATTAAGTTTTTTAATTTTTATTATCATTGATTATTTATCTTATTTTTTTTTATTAAGACAAAAGATTTGAGTACGAGTCGATTACATGAAGCTATTTATGTCAATAAATTATTACCTGTAGTTTGTAAAGTAAGATTTGATATGATGATAATTATTTAATAAATAAATTCTTGATAATTCTTTAAGCTATTAAATGTTCCCGGTGATGGTATAACAGTCCAACATGTTCGACAACTTGCTTCGAATGTTTTATTTGCATTAAGTGTTAACAATTTTAGTACACTTTTTAGTAAAGTTGTTTCAAGGTAATTTTAATAAAGATTTATCTCTAGGAATTTGTTTTAATGATATATTCATATTTAGAATTTTTTTTTAATAAAGGTAAAACAAAAATAGAGCTAAGATTTTGCTACTGATTTAATAACTAACATAAAAATTCAACATTGATAATGATTTAATGAGATTTATATTTTTCTTAGACTTGAATGTTTAATTGCAACTGGAGATGAAACATATGAAGCCGGTGATCTTGATCTTATTCAACATATGAATGTTGATATGCTTAAATTAACAAGACTACTTAATGGTTAAATATTTTATTTATTCAATAGATACTTTATTATGTTTTTTTTTTCTTTTTAACAGAAGAAGTACAAAAATGGAGATTACTTAAAAAAATTCATCATACAGAACTTGTTAAAAGTGTAGAAAAAGTAAAAATAAAAAAAAAAGAAGATAAATCTAAAATAAAAAAAAAATAATATTGTTTAGGCTATTTGGAATTGGTTAGATACATATCCTGAAGAATTTACTGATTTACAAAAAAGACCAAATGCTGAATTAAGTGGTAAGTTGTTTTGTTAATTCTATTCTGTAAAATAAAAATTTAATTTTCAAAAAAGATAATTGTGAAAAATTATTCGAATTACTTGATTCATTTGGTGAAGCAAATCGTCGTAAAGTTCAATATGTTTGGCCACTTCAAATGATGTTATTAGTTTTATGTCCAATTATTCTTGAAGAATTAGTTTATGCATTAGAAAAAGGTGGTCCTTGTTCAGCTGAACATTTACGTAAAAGAAATTGTATTGATACATTAAAACGTCAATTACATACACAAGTCTTAGGTAAACAACATTCAGCTGGTGGAACTGAATCAGCAGCTGTTGTTACATTTGTTAAATTATGTAAAGTAGCAACATATATTAATAATAAAGATTCAAATAATGTTTTATTTGTGTTGGTACAATCTGTTATTGGTGATTTAAAATTAATATTATTTAATCCATTAAGACCATTTTCACGTGGTCAAGATAAAATTAATTCTGATTTAGAATTAATGATTGAATTTTTTCTTGCTTGTCTTAGATTAAATCCACATAATAATGAAGTTTTAAGAATTTGTTTAAATTTATCATCACCAGCTATGTTTCATTATGTACTTGTTAAAGCACTTTATAGAATAATAACACAAAAACGTTTAGCTTGGTGGCCACAAATCGATATTGTTTATTCACGTGCTGGAGAATTACGAAATATGTTTACAGATACATTAAATAAAGTTTCACAATCATCAACATTTTCAACAACACCATTAAGAATATCAGGTATAACAGGTGTTAGTGCATTAAAAGATATTTTATTTAATCCTCAACAATTACGTTCACAATATTCACAAGCATTTAAATCAAAAACATCCGATCGTTTATCTTATGATGAAGGACCAAATAATCGTGAATTACTTTTATGGATTGTACGTTTAATAATTGTTGATCCATATTTAATGTTACATAATCCAAATAAACTTGATCATGAAACACAAATGTCAACATTTGAATTAATAAATGGTCTTGTATCACTTGTACATGATACATCAATGATGCCAGATGTTGCTCATACAGCAATGGAATCATTATTAGTTTTACATGAAACACGACATATTGAATTATGGAATCCTGAAGCATCAATAAATACATTTTGGTCAATATCAAGTCAAGTACTTTTTTCAATATCACAAAAATTAGTTTTACATCAAATATATGAATATACATCTGTTTTACGTTGGTTAAGAGAAATTCTTGTTTTACGTAATGCTTTTCTTTTACATCATAAAGAAAATGCTTATCTTGGTTCAAATATTCCAATGGCTAAACATGCACATACAAAACTTGAAATTGTTTTTTTTATTTATTTATGGTCAATTGATCCTGAAGCTGTTAAAATTGCAATGTCATGTTTTGCTTTATTTGCTTATGAAGCTGATATTCGTTTTGGTTTTGATGAAACAGCTGTATTAACATTATTACCTAATTATAATATTTATATGGAATTATCAGCAGCATCAACAACATTAGTTACAACAGGAAGAAATGCTTTACAAAAAAAAATTCTTTCTATATTAAGACGTATTGAATATGCAACACCGGGAAATAAACAAGCTTGGTATGATACATTTGTTAGTCAACAAAATTTGGCAAAATTTTTAGCTATTTATCCAAAAAGAGTTGATGATTTGAGTAGTGGTGGATCAACAGCTACTTCACCATCGGTTAGTACAAGTGAAACAAGTGGTTTTGTTGGAAGTGGTTATGGAAAATTTGGTAAAAGACGAACTGGAGTTCATTCAAGTGAACATGATATTGAAGTTTGTTATTTACAATAGAAAACTCAATGTAACAACAAATGAATTCTTTTATGTTCTTTTTAAGGATGTTTTTCATGAATGGGCAAATATGACAGGATTTTTATGTGCACTTGGAAGTGTTTGGTTACCAGTCAAAAATCGACCAGGGTATGTTAGTTTTTTGTGAAAATAAATGCTAGATTACAATGA
Organism: Rotaria sordida; assembly: GCA_905250125.1. Classification (NCBI taxonomy): domain Eukaryota; kingdom Metazoa; phylum Rotifera; class Eurotatoria; order Philodinida; family Philodinidae; genus Rotaria; species Rotaria sordida. Next base: position 16,744 of record CAJNOL010002323.1, on the reverse strand, counting down.
TGATTCGACAGTTGAGCCTTCATCGATTAATTACGAAAGAAATAAATTCTATATTCGATCGCTGTGTTCAATACAAAATTACTAGAAAGAATCATTCAACATCGTCTTATGAGATTGATGATTCCTTATATTATATTTCTTCATAGCTATGTCAGTCATCTTCACAAAAATGAGTAAAGTTTTGAAATTAGCTTTCTTTAGTTTTTCGTCTAACTCCATTACTGTTGTATCTTATTCTCTGACGGGTGTGGACGTTTTGTTCATATACATCGAAGAATTTATTTGTTTTCGTAAAGATGACTCATTTAGCTCTGGAAAAATATACTAACAAACCATCAATATCATGGAAACACGATGTATATTTATATGCATCAGAGATGGATACAGAACAGGACAAAACTATGACTTATGTCCTGTCCTGACAGAGTCAAACAACAGGAAAGGACAAAAAATGTTTTGCATTACTTTTGAGTTAAATAAAGTAATCGAATATAGATTTTTTTTCTTTCGTAATTAATTGACGATGGCTCAACTATCGGTGTACCGATTATAATATAAATTGCTAGTAAAAAATGTGAACTTATTATCTATGTGCGTGTTGATTTGAATACACAGATGAGCGTACAGGATGTTCAAGTTGATCTTGGATTTTCACATAAATTTTTCTTTATTGTTTTTTTTTTGCATAATGTTTATTGTCAACTTGATACTTATTATGAATTACTCATGTCACGATCGAAATTAAAATTAACATTATTCGATATGAGTGTCAAATTAGCAATAGAAAATAATTAAAAAGTTTGTTAGTGCAAACTCTTTGGAGTTAAAATGTGTAATTCACATGTGTTTTACAGCTACGTGATATTTATATAAAATATGTTAAGTGAAAAATCTCTAGATGATTAGACTTATTTTCTAAGAATAATCGATCGTCAAAGAAACAATCTATCTTATTTATTTCTGTACTTCGAACAAGATTTTTTTTTTCTTTTTTTATTAATCATTGTCGAAAATTAATGCATGACTATCCATCATCTTTGACATCTTGAATATAAATTTTTATCTGCACTCAAATCCAAAACTGCACGAATAAATGTGTTCCTACCATTCAAATTTCGAGGACGTTCATCACCTTTTTCCGTTACTAAGAAATTCTGGAAAAGGAATCGGATGCCTATTGCTCTCGATTGCTATAGAAATAATCTAATAAATCGTTGGTCTTTCTCTCCTGTCCATACTATAATGAAGGAAGAGCCGCAAAACCTCGACTTAAAATCTACATGGACTATACTTTTCGAAAGACAATAATGTGATTTCCATAAAATATAAACAGATAATCATTTGTATTCTTATTGATTTCATGTTTTACTTTGCCGTAAATTTTTGTTTTTGACTTTTAATTTTCTAACACATTCACGACACGACGACATATCGTCTTCATGTGAAGTTCTTGAAAATTACCGAGAGCTTAAACTTTTCCTTCAGTCAAAAAATTTTAAAAAAATTTCTAGTTGTCAAAAGCAAATAACAAGCAACGTCATTATGTTGATGGAACATATTTTATATTTCGGAATAACATGATTAAAAGAACATGAAATAGAATGTGCTAAATTTGTGTCTTGTGTTCTGCATCATGTTCTTCTATGAGAAATGATTAGCTGAGTAACTTGATCATCAACATAATTTACTTCTAGGACAACATAAGTTTAGAACGTCCTTAAAACTAAATGAAAAAGATGTTCATAACATCAATAAACTAAGCATATAATAGGTTTGCGAGATTCATTATTCTTTTTTTTCGACATTACATTAGAGTCGCGATATTGTGAAATACATTGATTATAAGATGACTGAATAAAGTAAAGCTTGTCTTCTTTTATCAAAATACAAATGGTTTTATAAAAATTCAATCTGTTTATTGATATTTTATTTTTCTAGTCAACATGGAATTCCAGCTGATACTCGACGTATATCAATGGAACCTGTTAGTTCTGATCTTCATTATTGTCCTGTAACACAGTAGGTTTCAATAATTTAAAATTTTTGGTTTTTTTAATTTAATAAATCTAATTAAATGAATAGATTTATTGGTGATTGTTTAAAATATTTGGTTTGTCACAATGAAAAATTTGGTTTACAAATTCAACGTCATATACAAGATATACTTGGTCATGAACTTAATCCATTATGTTATCCAATATTATTTGATCAAATTAAAATTCAAGTTGATAAATTTTTTGATTCAACTGGTCAAGTTATATGTTCAGAACAAAATACACAATTTATTGATAATGTTATTGTTATAATGCGTTCTGTATTTGAAATGAAAGCTCAACAAGTAGCTCAAAATTCTTTAGAAGGACCAACAACAGCAACAAAAAGTTCATCAAATACATTAGGTGTTCCAAATAATAATCCTGGACCATCATCATCAGTTAGTAATACATCAAATGATCCAAGTTCAAATTCAACAAGTGTAACTGGACGTGGTGGACCACAACAAATAAATGAAAATCCATTAGCTAATGTTAATAGTTTAGAACAACTTGTTTTAAATATTGTTCGTTATGCACGACAATTAGATACAAGTGTTGGTACTGTTGCTATAAGAATACGTGTTTGTCAACTTGTTGAATCAATGATGAAAAGACGTGATGATTTATCATTTCGACAAGAAATTAAATTTCGAAATAAACTTGTTGAATATTTAACCGATTGGATTATGGGAAATTCACATCAATTTAATCAAGTATAGTATTGAAAAAGATCAAAAACAAAAATACATTGGTTTTTTTTTGTTTAATATTTAATTTAGGTTCATGCATTAGGTCAATCAGCAGCTGGTGTTGGTGTTGGTAGTGGTGTTAATGTAACAACATCTCAATTAGTCGTTGATCAATATCAACATTTAACACGTGAATTAGATCAAGCATCAATGGAAGCTGTTGCAACATTACTTCATTCACTTCCATTACAACCAGAAGAAAGTGATCGAGGAGATTTAATGGAAGCTAAATCTCAATTATTTCTTAAATATTTTACATTATTTATGAATTTATTAAATGATTGTAGTGATGATTTAAATGATGATCAAAGTTCATTATCTGATCATCAAACAAATACAGAAAGACCTACATCAAATATAACAAATCAAACACAACAACAACAACAACAACAATCACAATTAATTAATCAATTACAACAAAAACAACAATCATTAAGAAATTCAACTATTGTTGCTATGTCAAATTTACTTGCAGCTAATATTGAAAGTGGTCTTATGAGAAGTATTGGTATGTTATCGGGTTTTTTATTTTTATTTTTAAATAATTTTTTTCTATAAAAAAATAATTTCTTTAGCTTTGGGTTATCATCGTGATCCACAAACTCGAGCAGCTTTTATGGAAGTTTTAACAAAAATTCTTCAACAAGGAACTGAATTTGATACATTAGCTGAAACTGTTCTTGCTGATCGTTTTGAACGACTTGTTGAACTTGTTACAATGATTGGAGATAAAGGAGAATTACCTATTGCTATGGCACTTGCTAATGTTGTTTCACCTCAATATATGGTTAGTTTTTATACTCATTTCATTTTATATACTACAATAAGATTATCTAAAAATAATAAACATATGAATTCTTTTTTTAACAATAAAGAAATATTCAGAACAAATATTTACAGTTAATATTAAATATTGTCTCAAAAATTTAATGTGAATATCAATCAAATCATTTCAGAATTGATTAGAAACTAAGAATAGATATACAACAATGAAATTAATCTTGTCATCGTCTTCTATTGATAAAATATTTATTGACTTCATCATTATATTCTTAATAATAGTTAGAATCATTTATTGTACGTTCCTACAAATAGAAGGAGTTAGAGTTTTGACGACTAATGAGAAAACATATATGATTGTATCCCTTAGAATGAGTTCAAAAGTATTCTATATGTCATGGATCTCGATGTCATTTTTTGTTTTTGACAAATTTACAAGAACAAAAAATTTTTGAAGAAAGTAACTTGATATGAGCATAAATTAATATAGAAGAGCCATCTGGACATCACAAATGGAGATATCATATCTATTTTTCTTACTTACGAGGAAATTATTCGAATTGATACCTGATGTTTGAGTTTATATTGGATTCACAAGGGAGGTCTCAGTGAGACTAGAAAAACTCTAAAAGGATTCGTGCCTATGAGTTTCTGGGGTCGAGTTATGATCATTTTACTGAATTTAGGTATTTACCGAAAAATCAAATAACGGTATTTCGATGTGAAATTTCGTCCATAAACAATTCGAATGACTAGTAGAATATCCTGAAAGTTTCAGCCGAAAAGAGTATTCCTTTGCTGAGATATTGAGTTTACAAGTAAACTCGATTCTTGTCGCAAACTACGATTTTTTTTTCAAAATTCAATATCTTGACAAAGAAACATTGTTTTCGGCTGAAACTTTCACAATATTCTGCTAGTCATTCGTTCTGTTTATAGGCGAAATTTTTACATCGAAGTATCGTTATTTGATTTTTCGGTAAATATCTAAATTCAATAAAATGGTCATAACTCGATTCTAGAGATTCCTGAGCACGAATCCTTTTAGAATTTTTCTAATCTTATCGAAATGTCCTTGACAACCAGATATGAGCTCAAACATCGAGTATCAATCCGAGTAGTTCACTCGTCCGTTATTTCTTCAAGGAAATTCATGTGTTCTTGTAAATTTGATAAATGACGTGATACGGCTACTGTTAGTAAAAGAAAAGTTTAAAAATGAAAAAGTTAGACACTGGTTTTTTGAAATTGAAACGAAGAGTAGCTAAGATACACATTGAGTTATCAATGTGAAAGATGAGAAAAGTGTCGGATATATGAAAATATGTATTTCTCTCAGTGAAATGTATCATTAATAATCTCTTATTGATTTTGATCGAAAAACTAAGTTCAATCATTGATAAATTGAATAATTAAAATTAAAAGTCTAATATTTAATTATTAGGATGAATTAGCTCGTGTATTTGTAACAATATTTGATGCTAAACATTTACTTCATCAATTATTATTAAATATATTTGCAAAAGAAGTTGAAATGGCTGATTGTTATCAAACAATATTACGTGGAAATGGTTTACCAACAAAAATCATGTCATTTTGTTTTAAACTTTATGGTTCACATTATTTATATAATTTATTTGCACCAATATTAGCTAAAATGTATATAGCTGATTTACGTTCATATGAAGTTGATCCATCACGTATTGAACAACATGAACAATTAGATGAAAATCGAAAAAATTTACGTTTATTAACACAAGATGTTTTTCAAGCTGTTATTGATTCATCATCACAATTTCCAATTCAATTAAGAATTTTATGTTCATGTTTATATCAAGTTGTTCAACAACGTTTTCCACAACATCCTTTACAAGTATTTTATTTTATTTTATTTTATATTTTTATTCTATAAAATAATTTCTTTTAGGCTGTATCAACAGTAATATTTCTTCGTTTTATAAATCCAGCACTTGTTCTTCCACATGAATTTGGTATAGTTGATGCTGAACCATTACCACGTATAAAACGTGGTTTAACACTTGTATCAAAAATTCTTCAAAATATAGCAAATAATTTAATATTTACAAAAGAATTTCATATGCGTTGTTTTAATGATTATCTTCGTTCAACATTTGATTCAGCAACAAATTTTGTTTTATCAATATGTGAATCAATTAATTTAATAACAATAATTTCAACAGATGAACAACAACCAATTGAAAATAATATTTCAGATTCAACAACACCATCACCAACATATCCAATGTCTTATATAAGTGATGCTAATGTTTTAGCATTACATAGACTTTTATGGTATCATCAAGAAAAAATTGGTGATTATTTATCAAGTGGAAGAGATCATAAAGCTATTGGACGAAGACCATTTGATAAAATGGCAACATTATTAGCTTATTTAGGACCACCAGATCATAGACCATTAGATTCACAATGGATTTCATATGATATGACAGCAACAAAATTTGAAGAACTTATGGCAAAAACACAAATGCATGAAAGAGAAGAATTTAAATCATTAAAAGCTCTTAATATATTTTATCAAGTTAGTTTAAAAGAAATTTTACAATGAAAATATATTTAGATTTCGAGATTATCTCAATCGATTATTCTAATAATTCATATTTCTCATAATGAAATAATGAATTATCGAAGATTTTTCAAGATTTAATCTGAGTCTTGAAAACTTCGAACAATTGAATAAGATCAGATTTGAACCATTTTCTTGATTATTCTTCTTTTATTCAGTTAATAAAGATGAGATTTCAATCGAATGATACTCATCACAAAAGTTTTTCATATCCAGTTAATTATCGGTTCAGTATCATATCAGATTTTTCAAAGATTTATTATAATTAAAACCTCTTAAATTCATATGTAAGGCAATATTCGACACACATAATACATTTAATCAAGATTTTATCTCTAATGCTATTCGTTATATTCGAAAAAATAAATTAGAAAAACAAAACAAAACAAAACAAAACTCTTTTTTGTTATATAATTTCCGTCTAATTATTATTGTAATGAAGTCGATTGAATTCATTCCGTATTTAATAAGTAAAGATGCGCAGGGTAGGGTAAGGGTAAACGAATTTCAGGTTAGGATTAGAGGCGTAGCTAGGAATTTTCCAAAAGGAGTGTCCAACTTTTTATGGAAGGTACATATCAGCAGGAAAATAATTTTTTGTTTCGCAAAAAGTTCTTTTATCCATGCCGTCAGCCGATGGTTTTTGGTCAAGGATTGTACAGGCATCTCTTGAACCTTCCATTTGTTCCTCTGTGTCGGGTAAGGGTTAGGAAAATTTTCAAAGTCAAGGTACAAGGTCCTAGAAAAGTTTACTCTGTAAATCTCTACCGTGACACTATTTTGCTAACTATCACATTAAGAGTCTTTCAACTAGGATGATATTAAGAGAGAATGAGATAAAAACTTCGTAGGATAAGATAAGAGTAAGAAAATTCTTCCCAGTCAGAGTCTAGCACACATAAAAAGCTGACCCTGAACATCTCTATTGACAAACTCTATCAATCGAATCAGTCCGAGCTGAAAGACATCTGATTCGATACATATTATCTCTGATCTTTTTAGCAAAATGAGAAGCATCTTTCCTCAGATCATATTTTTAAAAAGAAACATGAGCAATTTTTTGTTTTTTCTATTCTTTTAATACTCTTGTTGAATCGATTCGATTGATTTAATTAAATTTCTTTTTATTTTAAAAATCTCTAAATAAGATAATATTATTCTATAAATATGAATGATTTTTTTTAGGCTGGTTTTAGTAAACAAAATAATCCTGTATTTTATTATATAGCCCGTCGTTTTAAAGTAAATGAAATGAATTGTGATTTATTAATTTATCATGTATTATTAACATTAAAACCATTTCAAGCAAAACCATTTGAATTAATTGTTGATTTTACTCATACATGTACGGATAATCGTTTTAAAACTGATTATTTATCAAAATGGTTTATTTGTATGCCTGATTGTTTTTATTATAATCTTCAAGCATGTTATATATATAATTGTAATTCATGGGTACGTGAATATACAAAATATCATGATAGAATTTTATCAACAATAAAAGGTTCAAGAAAATTAATATTTCTTGATCATATATCACGTTTAAATGATTTTATTGATATTGATCAACAAAAATTACCTGGACATACATTGTCACTTGAAGAAGATCTTAAAGTATTTAATAATGCATTAAAATTATCTCATAAAGATACAAAAGTTGCAATTAAAGTTGGTCCACAAGCTATACAAGTAACATCAAGTGAAAAAACAAAAGTTCTTGGTCATAGTGTTTTACTTAATGATGTTTATTATGCATCAGAAATTGAAGAAGTTTGTCTTGTTGATGATAATCAATTTACATTAACTATAGCTAATGAAACAGGACCATTATCATTTATTCATAATGATTGTGATAATATTGTTCAAGCAATTATTCATATTAGAACAAGATGGGTAATTTATTTTATTTTCTTTCTTTTTACAAAACTAAATATTTTTGTTTTTTTGTAAAGGAACTTGCTCAACCTGATTCAATACAAATTCATAATAAAATTCGTCCAAAAGATGTTCCAGGAACATTATTAAATATAGCATTATTAAATTTAGGTTCACTTGATCCATCATTACGTTCTGCAGCTTATAATCTTTTATGTGCTTTAACACAAACATTTGATTTACGTATTGAAGGACAATTACTTGAATCATCTGGTCTTTGTATTCCATCAAATAATACGATTTTTATTAAAACTATATCAGAAAAATTAGCATTAAAAGAAGCACATTTAACATTAGAATTTTTAGAAGAATGTGTTGAAGGTTTTAGAAATTCAACTATTGAATTAAAACATCTCTGTTTAGAATACATGACAACATGGTTACCAAATTTAACAAGATTTTGTAAACAAAATGATGATAATAAACGAGCTAAAGTATCAATGATACTTGATAAATTAATAACATTAACTATTGAAGAAGATGATATGTATCCATCAATTCAAGCAAAAATTTGGTCACATATTGGACAAATTAGTGATTTATTAGATATTGTTTTAGATTGTTTTATAAAACGATCTGTACTTGGTGGTCTTGGATCATTACAAGCTGAAATTTTAGCTGATACAGCTGTTGCTTTAGCTAGTTCAAATGCATTATTATTTTCACGAAAAGTTATTGGACGTCTTTGTCGTTTAATTGAAAAAACATGTTTATCACCAACACCAACATTAGAACAACATTTAATATGGGATGATATTGCTATATTACTTCGTTATTTATTAATGCTTTCATTTAATAATTCACTTGATGTTGCATCACATTTACCATTTCTATTTCATATTGTTACATTACTTGTTAGTACAGGTCCATTAACATTACGAGCATCAACACATGGTCTTGTTATTAATATATTACATTCATTATGTACATGTTCACAACCACAATTTAGTGATGAAACTCAACGTGTTTTACGTTTATCATTAGCTGAATTTTCTTTACCTAAATTTTATGCTTTATTTGGTTTATCAAAAGTTAAATCTGCAAGTATTATTGCATTTCGTACTGGTATAATAAGACAACAACAACAACAACAACATTCAAATCAATTTATAGCACTTGATAAACAACAAGGACAAACTTTATCTGAACGTTCATTAACAACAACAATTGCATATTCACCAACAATTGAACAACCTGAAAGAATGAGTTTAATATCACTTGAAACAATAACAGATACGTTATTAGAATTAATGGAAGCTTGTATGAATGATATACCTGATTGTGAATGGTTAGCACAATGGCAAGAATTAGCTAAACGTTTTGCTTTTCAATTTAATCCAGCTTTACAACCAAGAGCTATGTAAGTTTGTTTTTTTTTTTAATTTAATTTTTTGTTTTCTTTAAATAATTTTTATTCTTTTCAAAACAAAAAAGTATTGTTTATGGTTGTATATCAAAAACAACAAGTGATGCTGAAATAAAAGCATTATTACGTATACTTGTTAAAGCTCTTGAATCATTTTCGGATATCGATTTAATTGATTCAATAATAATGTGTTTAACACGTTTATTACCATTATTATCACCAGAATCTAAAATACATAAATTTATGTTTTGGATTGCTATATCTATTCTTCAATTAGAAGAAACACAATTATATGCATCAGGTTTAGCATTACTTGAACAAAATCTTCATACACTTGATCATATGTTAAATTTATTTGAAAATACAACTACACATCAACAACAAACTTTAGAAAGAATTATGATGGATGCTAGAGAACCATTAGAATGGCAATTTAAACAATTAGATGCAAGTATGGGTTTATCATTTAAATCAAATTTTAATTTTGCACTTGTTGGACATCTTATTAAAGGTAAATTTTCAAATTTTTAAATTTATTTTTAATTCTTTATCGAACAGAAATATGTTTTCATTTATTTTAACATAAACAGAAAGATTATTAAACACTGATTGAAATAGCTTACAGTAGTTGTAAAAAGTTCTTAAAGTTTAATCTTTTAGTCCCATACTTTGATCACAAGTAGAGTGTGTTAAACTTGGATCGTAAGGACTTCACCAGTCTTTATGTGAAGAAGCAAGAAAGTCAACATAATGTGAAATCGTCGAAAAGTGACTCATATCTTCTTCAGTAACAGAATAAATATTTTCTATACCCGGAAGTATCTTTCTTAAAAACAAAATAAAAATTGTTTAGACAACTCAGATCCTATGAAAAAAAACTGGTTGAAAAGCTTTGTGTTCATTTGATCTGAACATTAAATTGAGAGCTAATCGACTCCTTATCAATACATCATGATATTAATATAATCACAAGATGTTTTGAACGTAAACATGGTAATGCAGAATCGCTTTAAGCTCGATATTATATAGTTACATGTAAATCTACGTTTTTATCGGAATTAAATAAGACTAGTTTGTCTCATATTTAATTGTTATATAAATTTTGGAACAGTTCCATCCATCATCTATTATCACTTCTTAAACCGAAAAAAAGGAGAGATCTTTTTTTGTTTTGCATATTCATAATTGTTTATTTAATATTGAAAGAGAATAGAATCTTATTTTTCTTTTTGTCTTATGATTATGGTTAAACAAGAATAAATAAATAAATCTAAGAAACAAAACTAAAAAAAGAAGTGTTATTTGAAAATTTTCAGGATTTCGTCATCCAGTTCAATCAACTGTTGCTCGCACAACTCGTGTTCTTTCAGCTCTTCTTAGTATTGTTGCTAAATCTGAATCTCATGATAAATTTAAAGTAACACCAACATCAATACCATATTTAGCTGCATTAATTAGTGTTGTTGAAGAAGTTCGTACTCGATGTCCAGTTAAACATCGACCTGTTATTATTTCATCAACAGCAAATTCAAATTCAACAAATATTTTACCATTAAATTATTCTTCAATATCAACTATTCATTCATTATCACATTTACCACAATCATATTCAACAACATCAATTGCTGATTTAAGTGGAACTTCATCATCATCGCCATCATATGTTTTAACAAATCAAACAATAAATTCAACATTACTTAATGTTCAACAAAGTTTATATTCTCGTCGACAAAAATCTTGGGATACATCATATATTGATAGAACACGAAGAATTGGTGGACTATTAAATGTTAGTGGTACACGATTGCTAACTGTACCATCACATGTACGTCATTGGCATTCATTTGATATTGAACATGCTGTACCACGTATACTTACAAAACCAGCTTCAACACTTGTACAATTACAACAAGTTAAACAAGTTGTACCAACTATTTCTGTTACACCACAAACTACGCCTGAAACACAACAAACGCCACAAGTAAAATTTTTTGTTTTGTTTTTTTTATGTAAAAATTTTCTTTGTTTTTCAGATTAGTGAAACAAATCATTTATTAGATCCTAATGTATTAACAGATACATCAACACAAGCATTAGTTTTAACAGTATTAGCAACACTTGTGCGTAATACATCGGATGAAAATGAAATGAGAATAATATATGAATATTTATCAGAATCAAGTATTGTTTTTCCAAAAGTATTTCCTGTTATACATAATTTATTAGATGCAAAAATTAATTCTGTACTTTCATTATCACATGATGAATCAATATTAGCATCAGTACAATCAATAATATATCAAATGATTGCTTGTTCAGCTGGTGATGATGCAAGTCAACAACAACAACAACTTAGTTATTTACAATCATGTGGTTTTGGTGGTTTATGGCGTTTTGCTGGACCATTTAATGTTTCAAGACAAAATCCTGATAATGTTGAATTATTTGTTAATTGGTTAGAAGCAATGGTTGAAACATGTTTACCATCATTAGATGAACATGAAGATGGTTCAGAAAGTGGAGTTAATAATGGAAATAGTTTAACAGGAAATAATAATACTAGACATGCATCTTTACATCATCATCGAACATTTCGACATCATCATCATTATTATACAACTTCATCAACAACTGCTTGTCTTAATGCTAATTTATCTTCATCAATGTCTAGTATTTCAATAGGTCAGTTTTGATATTATGGATTTTTATTGTTTCAAAAATAATTTTTATTTAAAATTAGTTAAGCATTTTTTATCTCAGTTTCGTTTCTCTTATTAGCACATATAAATAAGATCTTTATCAAATAAAAGTTCATTCAAAGTTTAATCTACCAGTATGAATTAAGAGATGACTTTCAAAATATATAGACTACAATGTTAACAAAAAAAAAGCACAGAATAATAAACTCTATGAAATCGATTTTATGTCGATTTCATAAATCTTTCAATAGTTTATTATCTTCATTACTGTGCAAGGTTTTATAAAAATGCAACGTTTATTACATTGCCGTAAGCCATAAAAATATTTATGAAAATTTGATGAGATTAATAAACCCTTTTCGTAGGGTTTATTATTCCACGGTTTTGTTTTGCAAATTAGAGACAGAATCGAATCGAGTTTCACTGGTTCGAGTTCGGTTCAGTTTATATTCAGTTTCTGTTGTAAAACAGTGGATCAAATGTCATTTGATCGTCGCTCACTGTATCACAATTTCACCAAAAAAGATTATAACTCTGTTACAGACACTTCTCTCTGTAACCAAAGGGTTAATAAAATGATTTTTCTTTCTGTTTGATCAATCACTCCTCTTTTATTATGAATTTTTCAACTACAGTAAAACCTCCCATAGTGAACACTTAGCGGTTCGACGGAGCAATTTTTGCTGGAAGCGAACCTCTGTATAGTGGACACTTTTATAATTCCGTGGACGTGAGTTTTGCTGGAATTGGCTCTCTCTATAGTGGACACTTTTGAAAAGATTCAAATAGTGTCAACCAGAGAATTTTCTTATATTTTAACAGTTATTGAATTTTCTGTTTTTCAAGAACAAAAATGTACGAAGAGAGAAGTAACAATGAGCACTAGCCAGTTATCTTATTCACTAACACCCTTCAAATTTTTAGAAAACGCATCTGCTTCTTCGAAAACGTTAGCTTTTGGAAAAAATTTAATCTACCTATGGTGGACATCTCCCTATAGGGAGGTTTTACTATATATGTATAAGAGTGGATAACACATACTAGAGAATGAAGACGCACACAACAAAGATGAAGAAGAAAATCAGAAATAACGATGAATGTTGTTAGATTGTTTTGTAACAAGCTCAATCAATTATTTTTCTTACGTGTTTGTCTATATTCACTTCCTAATTGATTATTAGTATAATTTATAAATAAATTATCTTTTAGAATCAATTCGTTCACCAACGGATCGTGATGGTCAATTTTTCGATTTAAATGATCTTAATCGACCAGCACAATCTCAATCTCAAAATGGAAATTATACTAGATCTCGTATAACACAAAAACCAAATCTTATTTAAATATTTATTATTATTATTATTATTTGTCTTGTATATTCTAGTCATTATTATATATGTTGTATATTATTTTCAAAAAAAAAAAAAAAAAAAAAAAAAAAAAAAAAATCAAAAACATATTTTTATAATATTTATTCTCTTTATTGTTTTTTCTTCTCTCAATGTAGTCTTTTTAATGTTTATTGAAATAATAAATATAATTTTAAATTTGATTATATCAAATTGAAATTCAAAAGTCAATTGGTAAAGAAAAGATAAAAATATTTTTAAATCAAAGTTATTTTTTCTCGTGTCAAAACTACATGGAAAAATGTGATAGTATTTTTCTTTGGTTTAAATAAAATTACTTTTGCATCGATAATTCTATAAATATCTTGACATTGCTTCTTATTTATAGTTTATTTTAATGAGAACTCAAAGAACTTTTTCCCATTCTCTTTGTCTTCATTGTAAACGAAGATGACAAGCCAACAAAAAAAAATAATATTTTTTTTTTCTTTTGAGAAACAGAAAGAAAGAATTTTTCTTTAGTATAAATATGTCTAATAAGAAAAGAAAAAAAAAATTTTTTATTAAAATAACGATGCATTGCTTTTTGCACTTGTTTGTACGGAAAAAAATCTTTCTATTGATATTCTATTTCATTGGAACTATTTTATTTATTTCATTTGGTTATAAAACAGGTAATAGATAAGATGAGCTTACTTAATTAACATCGAATAAATTTTATTTATAAAATAGCTAATCAATTATATCAAAACTTATTTAGTGTTCGGCCATCATTTTCTACACATTTATTAAATACTCATCAAACATCGAATATTTTATTATCAAATGTATCATTTAGTTACGAAGATCAAAACCAATGTTTTGATAAAAGTAAATCGTCCCATCAAACTCTTTCAAAAATAACTCGTCAAGATAAAGTAATAAATTATCTTGGTTTTGTTCTTCGATCTCATTCATTATTTTATTGTTCAGTTCCAAAAGTAGCAACACGAACTTTACTTACATTTATTACTTATCTTCATATACGTGATGATTTAATTCCTTTACTCACAAATTATTCAACATTAAATAATACTTTAAATTTTACAAATAATTTAAATATTTTTAAACTTGCTGATTTCAATCAAATGCTGTTGTCTTCAACTAGGGTAAAAATAAGAATACTAAATTCTTTTTGTCTTTCTAAGAGAATTACAGATGATTTCATTTTTATTTACATTAATTTCATTGGAAAATGTAAGAGTATTAAAAAAAATGATCAATAGAAGAATAAACAATAAAATCATCCTTTTTCTTTCGGACAATCTCGTTTTATTTGAATGTATTCTTTTAGTACAAAATGTTATGAAACTTAATTAAAAAAAAACAATAATGTAAAAACAGTTGAAATTAATTTTTCGTGATATGTTTTATTCATATAAAAATTCAAATTTTTATCAATAGATTTCTATCTGAAATAATGTTTCTATTGAAAAATACAAAGAAGTTATTATCTATTTGACAAAAATGTTTTATAATGATAAAAAAAGAACAATTTATTTTGTTTGATTGAGAATTCATGTCAATAAATATGATCCTTTTATTCAACTGTATATTGAAAAAAAAAGATTTTAATTATGTTTTATTTATTACTAATGAGTTAGATTGAAATAATTTTATATTTATCTATTGAGAAATTTTATTGACTTTTAAGTTTAATAAATAGAAGAGAATTGATTTTAATTTTATCTGGAATATTTTAGAATAATTCTCAATCATTCACAAACAATTCAATTTCAATTCTTAAATCATTTCTATCACATCTTATGATATTTAATAATACAAATTTAACAAAAATTGATTTATGGTCAATGTATCAAAAGGAAAGTTTTCCTTTTATTCGTCTTCGTACTTTATCTGATCCATCAATACTTTTTTCATCAAATTTTACTCGTGTAATTTTTGTTCGTCATCCATTCGAACGTTTAGCATCAGCTTATGTTGATAAAATAGCTTCACTTAAACATGAACCATTTTCATTATATGATAATCTTCGTCGAGTAATTTGTCGAAAATATTCTTCGTTTTATTTAACAAGAATTCAAAAAGGTTTTTATCGTATTCATAAACGAATATCAAACAGAACAAAAGAACCTTGTCAAAAAATAATTCCAAAATTTGAACATTTTATTCATTATTTAATGTCTGATTCATTAAAAGATGATGTTCATTGGCAATCTTATTCAAAATTATGTTATGTATGTTTATTTAAATATAATTTTATTGGAAAATATGAAACAATTAAAGAAGATCTTCAACAATTAAAATTATATCTTGGATTAAAATCAATTCATTCAAATAATGAGAATTATTTTACGACAGGAAAAACAAAAGAATATTATAAATCATTATATTCCAATTTAACTAATGAATTAATTTGTAATTTAAAATATTTTTATGAAGATGATTTTAAATTATTTAATTATCGATTAGAAGATTATTTGACTGATCAAAGGACTATTCAATGTTCTCCTTCCCATAAACGAGTTTTTAAAAAAAGAATTAAAAATTGACCGGTTTTTTTATTAATTCATTTTTTTTGTATATTCTCATTTTTCAAATTCATGACAAATGTATAATTATCTTTTTGTTTATGTTTCGAATTATCCATTTTCTTATTCATGACTAAACTTGATAGTCGCGAACTAAAACATCTTTAGAAATATTATAAAGTCGTTGTTAGAAGAAGGTTCAGTGAATACAAGAATATATAATGTATGCTTGATTGATCCGAACCGAAACGAGTTTAATCATGACAGTCAACATATTAGAAGATGTTGTGAGTTTTCATCATTGAGAAACAGAGCATTACATGTTCGACAGACTCTTCTGTAAATATTGAATTGATCTGTGGAAAAAATAATAAATATTTTCCTTTTTAACATTCTATTTTAACATTCATTCGAAGAACTTAATCTTTTGTGATTAACAAGAATAAATTGATGTAATGAAAAATGTTTGAAGCAACTTATAAAATGAGATTCATACAAAAATAGTCAACAATAAGATGAACATTGAAATCAATAAGTAAAGCCTTTGACAAATTATAAAACTTTTCTCTGAGAATCGACTTTTTAAAAATAAGTTCTCCAGCTTATTGATATTTTTTTAGTACTTATGTCAATAATAATATCTATTATCCATTTCAAAATAGAATGTGCTCCACTGTTTTTTGAATAACTCGAG